>JAVSCE010019761.1:0-10517 GCA_032199065.1 Smutsia gigantea | reverse complement strand
AAAAGAAAAACCTGACTTCTGGACACACAGTCAATTAACAAGCTGTGCCACCTCAGGAAAAGGTTTTCGCCTCTTAGAGTCCTGTCAGTGGAATGAAGGCAATTCTAAGGTCCTGTTTGTCTTCTAGCTCCCATGGTAAGGGGACAGCTGTGGAACAGCTCATGGTGCCCTTGTGCCAGGGAAATTCTGTATGAGAATCCAGAGCAGCTGTCCATAGAAAATCTTGATTTTACCCTGCCGTAGGGAGCATCAAATGCATTATGTGCCCCTGACAGTCCTCCAGCAAAAGGAGGAGGCAGGTGGTGACATTGAAGAGCAAGTGATTAGACTTCCCCAGAACCCTGGAGGACCTGCAAGGGACTATCCTTTCCATGTCCTTTCTTCCCCAGCTTCCTGGTTGCGGCTTCCAGGGCTCCCCCGATGGCCTTAAGTCATGTCTGTGCTTTCCTTTGCCTACCCTGCCCCTGCTGGCCCTGGCAACAGACTGAAAAATAAATGTCTGACCCTTCACCCAACTGCTCAGCTGGACTCTTGAATTACTGCAGTGGGCCTCCAGCAAGGACATCCACAGGAGGGTGACCAGCTGCTCCTTAGTGATGAGGGAGCTGATGGGAAACTTGGGAGTGGGTAGGGAATCTAGACCCGCAGTTGTCCGGGCGGTTTCTGCAGTATGGCAAGGTCCTTCATCCACATGCCTCTGAACCACAGATTTTTACATTTTTAATATTTATTTCTCTGGGCTCTATGCACTTTGATATTTTGAAGCCTGTACCATCCCAAGTTTTTAGCTACTTGGAAAAAAAATGATGAAAGCTTTAAGATATTCTAAGGAGGAAGAGTCTCTTGTTGGCATTGTATCAAATTCTTTTCTTTGGGGGAGACCTGCTCTTGGGGCAGGGTGGGGTGGGTTCAAAAGGGTTGTAACGTATTTTGGCTTTGGGCCCGACATTGTTGAAAAATGCTTAGAGGAGACTCAGAGCACTTAGATGTTTGGCTTTAAAATTGTCTTTGTTTAGATGTTCAAATTTGTTTAAATATTTTCTGCAACAGAAACAATAAAAGAACTGAAATAGAAATTTTTTCCACAAAACAAATTATTTTCTAATCTAGACTGACAAGTTCACTCTAAAGTCACATTCATGTCTTTATTAAATATCATGCAAAAGAAGTGGAATATAGAGGGTCAGTTTGTGTTTTAAAATATTCTTGTCTTTTTACAACAATAATAACAACCACTATCATGTAGTATTTGATGTTAGGTCCTAGGTCCTGTTCTAAGTGTTTTCTATACCTTATCTCACTTGATCTTTCAACAGTCTTTAAACTCATACTATTATCTCCATCTAAAAGGTGAAGAACCAGAGACTCGGGGTTCAAGGAGCTTGCCTAGGGCACAACTAATAAGTGTCAAGGTTTAGGTTCGGATACACACCTAGATCTGTTTGACTTCAAAGCCTGGCCTCTGTCAGTCGTGTGTCGATGGATGTTCAACAACCAGCTCTCTGCAAGACGTGGGGAGGCCTGTTTTATCCTATTTGCCAATTTCTTGTAGTAAATATTTCCCCCATGTACCCCAAATCGACTCTGGCTGGTATCAGCTGCCTCTGGCATCTCACAATTTACCTTGTTTGTTATGTTGCCATCAAATGTATTTTGGAGCCTGGAGCGAACTTGTGTTACTCACCATCTAGTGGCCAGGCCCATAGTCTTTCTACTCTTCATATTCCCATACATTATTCTGTAGGGTGCCTTCCTGGAACCCAGTTACTGAGCGCTTAACCTGGCCGGGCACTGCCACTCAAAGCTTTGCATGCATTTTCTTGCCCGATTTTCCCTACAGCCAGTTTGGCAAGACTACCTTTTTCCTTGTTTCATAAAATGAGGAAACAGAGGCGCAGAGAATTTAAGTATCTTGGTGAAGGTCACACAGCTCACAGTGAGTAAGGTGTAGCTAAACTAAGGTAGGGCCTGAATCCTGTAGATAATGCAATGCTGAGGAGGAAGTGCGAAACAAGAGGCTGGAGAGAAATAATGTCAGTCAAGTAAATTGGACATAGGTGAAGTTTTATCTATATAATGCCAAACAACAGTATCAGTCACTTGTATCTGGAGGATAGCAAACATTAGAGTGACTAGCTGTGTTTTTAATTTTTAAAATCTGGGTAATCTGGGAAAAGCAATTGTGATACAATGAAAAGAATATGGAGGAATCGAAAGGTCTGGATTAAGTCCACCTCAGCAGATGGGTAGATTTATGACCTTGGATGTGTTCCTTGACCCTGCCAAGCTTTGACGAACTCATCTCTAAACTGAGACAATTTAAGTGAATGGCATTTATAATCCAAATGTTTTTTATAATATTAAGTGTTGGAGTTAAACAGACATAGCTGAACAAAAGGCACTTCCTTTAGTTCACAGCCTTTGAGATTTCAGGAAAAATGTTAAAAAGTGAGAGCTAGCTCAATTATTGTGTAATTTAGGGTTCCAGCCCTCCCACCCATAACACTTAATTGGACTATAAGTAGACACTTGATCCAAATTGGACCAATCAGATCTCTTATAGAGATGAGACCTTGGAGTTGAGCCAGTCTAGACTGATGTCATGAACAGATGTAATGTAAACCAGAGAGTTGTGGAATCAGCCATCTTCTACCATGTACATGGAGAAAGAGCAAAAGGCAGTCTGCAAAGGGGGAAGAATGAAACAGCCATGTAGAGAGAAACAGGTCAAGAAACATGCATGTTCTACAGGTAGAGGGACCCAACAAGTGTCCTCTCCATGGAAACACCTCTCCAAACAAAGCTATCATGCTTGGGGAATCTTTTGTAGTACTTTAACATTTTTAATTTATGGGAGAGACAATTAGGTTGAATTGGCCTGAGCGTCACCATCATCTCCCCATACTATCTTATCCTGTTTTAAAAAACTATTGAGTATAATGTTAATATTCTTTTATCCTGGGTTCTTTATATGTATATCATCCAGTCTTCATGAAGTAAAATTAAAGTTGCCATCCATCTTTTACAGCTGATGAAACCAAGACTTTATATGACCCACCCAAATTCACACAACTTATTGTGAGTGGACAAACAGACTCACATTTGCATGGGCTTTCTGACTCCTAAGACATACCCCTAACTGTTACATTATATATGAATCTGGGGACAGCAACCAGTATCTTCCAAAAAGGGGGAAAGAACTTTGTCCCTCATCTACAGGAACAGTAAGTTCAGCTTATGCTTCATATTATGCATGGTGTTCTGAGCTCTGAATGACAGAGTGAGGTCTGGAGAAGGTAGTGGTCAGGCAGGCTGTGTGTTCTCAGCAAAACTGGACACACACACATGTGTGTGTGTGTGAGTGTGTACTATAGAGAGGAGGTGTGGGGTAAGGAGTAGACTCTTGGCCAGAAGCAGAAAACTCTAATTCCCTTTAGTTAGCACCATTTTACATTCTCTTATCCATGACAGAATAAAGTTAAAATGGAATGTTATATGGTGCTTCATGGGAAGGCACTGTGAAAGAGAGTCTGTGTTATAGGAAAAGCCTAAAAACACACACAAAAAAAACAAAAATGCCTAGAAAGAGATGACAAGGTCACATATATTGATTCCAGAGAAAATGAAAACATTTACATAAAATATCATATGGGTCCTCACAGGACACAAGCATAAAAGTAATTAGTTCAGGCTTCAAAGGAATTTTGCTGGATATGACAAATGGGTTCCAATTGACATTTTAATCAGGACCCCTAAAACACATCAGAGTACTTACTGCTGGAAATGTACCACGAATTGCAAGCTTTGTATGATGGGATGGACCTCATTACACCAGGTAAGCATCATTGCAGGCATTTTATCCTGTTGGGTCTTTGCCTGGTTTTGGTATTAGAGTGATGCTAGCTTCATAGAACGAGATTGGAAGTATTCCTTCCTCTTCTATTTTTTGCAAAACTTTAAGAATGGGTATTATGTCTTCTCTATATGTCTGATAAAATTCAGCAGTGAATCCATCTGGCCCGGGGGTTTTGTTCTTGGGTAGTTTTTTGATTACTGATTCAATTTCGTTGCTGGTAATTGGTCTGTTTAGATTTTCTGTTTCTTCCTTGGTCAGTCTTGGAAGGTTGTATTTTTCTAGGAAATTGTCCATTTCTTCTAGGTTATCCAGCTTGTTAGCATATAGATTTTCTTAGTATTTTTATTCTCTAATAATTTTTCGTATTTCTGTGGGGTCCATCGTGATTTTTCCTTTCTCATTTCTGCTTCTGTTCATGTGTGTAGATTCTCTTTTTCTCTTAATAAGTCTGGCTAGGGGTTTAACTATTTTGTTTATTTTCTCGAAGAACCAGCTCTTGGTTTCATTGATTTTTTTCTATTGTTTTATTCTTCTCAATTTTATTTATTTCTTCTCTGATCTTTATTATATCCCTCCTTCTACTGACTTTGGGCCTCATTTGTTCTTCTTTTTCCAGTTTCAATAATTGTGACTTTAGACTATTCATTTGGGATTGTTCTTCCTTCTTTAAATAGGCCTGAACTGCAATATACTTTCTCCTCTTAGAACTGCCTTCACTGCATTCCACAGAAGTTGGGGCGTTGTGCTGTTGTTGTCATTTGTCTCCATATATTGCTTGATCTCTGTTTTAATTTGGTCATTGAGCCATTGATTATTTAGGAGCATGTTGTTAAGCCTCCATGTGTTTGTGAGCCTTTTTGTTTTCTTTGTACAATTTATTTCTAGTTTTATACCTTTGTGATCTGAGAAGTTGGTTGGTAGAATTTCAATCTTTTTGAATTTACTGAGGCTCTTTTTGTTGCCTAGTATGTGCTCTGTTCTGGAAAATGTTCTATGTGCACTTGAGAAGAATGTGTATCCTGCTGCTTTTGGGTGTAGAGTTCTGTAGATGTCTGTTAGGACCATCTGTTGTAATGTGTTGTTCAGTGCCTCGGTGTCCTTACTCATTTTCTGTCTGGTTGATCTGTCCTTTGGAGTGAGTGGTGTGTTGAAGTCTCCTAAAATAAATGCATTGCTTTCTATTTCCTCCTTTAATTCTGTTAGTATTTGTTTCACATATGCCGGTGCTCCTGTGTTGGGTGCATATATATTTAAAATGGTTATATCCTCTTGTTGGACTGACCCCTTTATCATTATGTAATGTCCTTCTTCATCTCTTGTTACTTTCTTTGTTCTGAAGTCTATTTTGTCTGATACAAGTACTGCAACACCTGCTTTTTTCTCCCTATTGTTTGCATGAAATATCTTTTTGCATCCCTTCACTTTTAGTCTATGTATGGGTTTGAGGTGAGTCTCTTGCAGGCAGCATATAGATAGGTCTTGCTTTTTTATCCACTCTTTTACTCTGTGTCTTTTGGTTGGTGCATTCAGTCCATTTACATTTAGGGTGATTATCGATAGATATGTACTTATTGCCATTGCAGGCTTTGGATTTGTGGTTACCAAAGGTTCAAGGGTAGCTTCTTTACGATCTAACCGTCTAACTTAACTCTCTTATTAAGCTATTATAAACACAGTCTGATGATTCTTTATTTCTCTCCCTTCTTATTCTTCGTCCTCCATTCTTTATATGTTAGGTATTTTATTCTGTACTCTTCTGGGTTTCCTTCGAATGCTTTTGTGGATAGTTGATTTTATTTTTTGCTTTTAATTAGTATTTGGATGGTCTGCTTTCTTTGCTGTGATTTTATTTTCTCTGGTGATGTCTATTTAGTCTTAGGAGTGCTTCCATCTAGAGCAGTCCCTTTAAAATATCCTGTAGAGGTGGTTTGTGGGAGGCCAATTCCCTCAACTTTTGCTTGTCTGAGAATTGTTTAATCCCTCCTTCAAATTTAAATGATAATCGTGCTGGATACAGTATTCTTGGTTCAAGGCCCTTCTGTTTCACTGCATTAAATGTATCATGTCACTCCTTTCTGGTCTATAAGGTTTCTGCTGAGAAGTCTGATGTTAGCCTGATGGGTTTTCCTTTGTAGGTGATCTTTTTTCTCTCTCTGGTTACCTTTAATACTCTGTCCTTGTCTTTGATATTTGCCATTTTAATTATTATATGTCTTGGTGTTGTCCTCCTTGGGTCCCCTGTGTTGGGAGTTCTGTGGGCTTCCATGGTCTGAGAGACTATTTCCTTCCCCAGCTTGGGGAAGTTTTCAGCAATTATTTCTTCAGAGACACTTTCTATCCATTTTTCTCTCTCTTCTTCTTCTGGTACCCCTATAATATGAATACTGTTCCGTTTGGATTGGTTACACAGTTCTCTTAATATTCTTTCATTCCTAGAGATTCTTTTATCTCTCTCTGCCTTGACTTCTCTGTATTCCTGTTCTCTTATTTCTATTCCATTAAAAGTCTCTTGCAGCTCGTCCAGCCTGCTCTTAAGACCTTCTATTGATTGTTTCATTTCTGTTATCTCCCTCTGGACTTCATCCCTTAGCTCTTGCATATTTCTCTGCAGGTACATCAGCATGGTCATGACTTTTATTTTGAATTCTTTTTCAGGAAGATTGGTTATATCTATCTCCCCAGGCCCTCTCTCTGGGGTTGTCTGAGTGATTTTTGATTGGACCAGATTCTTCTGCCTTTTCATGGCTAAAAAAGTGGTCGTAGGCAGGTGGCACACGTGTCAGCTGGGAAAACAAAGTCCCTTCCTGCTTGCTGGTCACCTTGCCCTTCTCTGCTGCCTGTGTCAGTTACCTGCACACAGGGAGCAGTCTCTGGGATAATCTCCTAAGCTGCGTGGGTAGGGCGGCCCTCGGAATCACCTAGAGCCCTATGGGCGGTCGCAGACATGCTGGGTGTGTTCTCCTGCGAGAACTGCGCCCCTTCATGCCTTCCGGACCTTGCTCCGGCTTCTCCTGAATGTGCCATTTACGTGCACACTGGGAGCAGTCTCTGAGATGATCCCCTGAGCTGACATGGGTGGGGCAGCCCTCAGAATCACCTAGAGCCCTGGCAGGTGGTCGCAGACATGCTGGGTGTGTTCTCCTGCAAGAACTGTGCCCCTTTGTGCCTTCTGGACCTCGCTCTGGGTACCTCTGTCTGTGCTGGGCAGCTGTGTGCTGGCGGCAGCCTCTGAGTCTGTCCCGATTAGCTGTGCGCTGGGAGAAGACTCTGTGTGGTTGCTGTGGCCGGGGATGTTCCCCGGGTGCTCTGCTGGGGGGAATGAATGGCAGGCTGCTTATCGCCGTGAGGAGCTTTGGGGCTGCGTTACCTCCCAGGGGTTAGGGCGCCTGAAGTTCCTTAAGATTCTCAGCCTGCTGGGCTGAGTGTGCCAGGACGATTTTGTCCAGCTGTTAAGCCCTTGTCCCTTTAAGACTTTTAAAAAGCGCCCACGTTTCTTTTGTCCCAGGGGCGCTGGCTCTGGGGACTGCTCTCAATCTCTGTCTCAGATTTTACTTTTCCATTTCTGTAATACCCAGTACACCATGCAGTGTGTGTCTGTGCTCCTGGTGCAGATCACCAGGGCTGGTTATTTAGTAGTCCTGTGCTTCTTTTCCTCCTGCCCGTGAGTTGGGGTGGGGGGAGTGCTCGGGTCCTGCCGGATCACGGCTTTGTATCTTACCCTTTTTGTGAGATGCTGAGTTCCTGCAGATGTAGATGTAGCCTGGCTGTTGTACTGTATCTTCTGGTCTCTCTTTTAGGAGTAGTTGTATTTGTTGTATTTTCAAAAATATATATGGTTTTGGGAGGAGATTTCTGCTGCTCTACTCATGCCGCCATCTTCATTTTACCCTGTTGGAAGGACTAGAAGAAGACAAGTGCACAGGAGGCAAAGGGACCTGAAGGGTAACAGTTACACATGGTGGAAAGCCAAAACAGGCTTGCACTATCTTCTGTGTGCTAGGTGAGGAGATGTTAAACATGAAGGTAATTTTGTGAACTTGTATGGCACCGAGGAGCTTCAGTGGTATTTGGGAAGTAAAATGGAGGAGTTGGCATACAGAGAGAGTACCTGTTCTTCCATCTATCAAACTTAATTATAGATTTTTATCCAATTGATACATCAAGAAATCCTGAATTACCATTCTTTTTTTATTAAGGGAAGGGCATGTGGGTTACAGGAATGGAGGGAAGAGGGAGAGAAATGTTTTGCTGACTTTCTCGATATTCTTTTAGAAACGACTTGCTCATTGTTATTTTTTAAATTGGATTTTCAAGCTCAGATGGAAAAACAAAGATGGCCTTTCAGTTCTTCTCTCCTTATTCCCCTTCTATGTGAAAAAAAAATTCCTTGTGTTGAAGAGAAGATTTCCATTGCTTTTGGTTGTATATCTCCATTAAATACAATTATTCACCCTGAGCCCCTCTGTGTTGTTGATTGCAAGAAATTCTCTGGTCCACTACATTTCAGATTTGTCAGAGCCAGTGATGTACTCCAGGTGCAGCCAAGTGTGAATGCTGTTAAAGCTATTGGTTCAGATGACCTTGATATTGGGTCTCTTCATGGGACTGCTGCTCAAGTTTTCTACTCTGCTGGTTTCTCAGTTCTATCTCTAATTGCTGCTGACGTTTAAAAGTTGAAGTGTTGTTGAAATGCTTCCAAGTTTTTATAAAATTATAGCAGTTCCCTATAGAATCCTGTACTTTTAGTGTCCCCATTCAATAAACATCCAGGGGAAGAGTTAATTTGCCTATTATAGTCAATTCTCATCCTTGTAAAGGACATCCCATTGGGGACTCTTCACAGTAATGGAAAATCCACTGTCTCAACACATGGTACTATGTGGTTACTTTTCCAGTATATCAGTTAAGATGTTTGGGGCTGCTGGCAGTACAATACTCAACTAATAATGACTTAAATGATAAAGACATTATTACAATAATGTGAAGGTCAGAAGTAGGGGATTCCTGGGTGTATTTGTTGGGTCCAGCATTTATTGGACATAATGCCTATGAAAGATAAAGAGGAAAAGGATCAGGAGTAGTTACAGAAACCCTCTGACCATAGCTCCTAGCTGATAGCTGTGAAAGGAGAGGAGAAAGGAAGAAGGATTGACTAGGAAAAGCCAAAGACTGCAGGGAGGCACTGAGAAACCCACAGCCAGTCTAACAGGGGGCTCTATGTTGGGCAGATATGACCAAGTCCGAGCACCCCAGTGTGCTCAGTTATTGGCTAGGACTTCCTGGAAGAGCCTGGACTCAGTTGAGGGGCTTCTGTGGATTGTTTGCATCTGGGGGCTTTCAGCTACCTGCACTCCTTGCGAATGACCAGCAAGCTCTTCTAGAACAGAGATGTGAGCAGCACATCTCTGTTATCTGTAGAGCTGCCGCATAAGGTTTACTTCAGCAGCACAGGTATACCATCCAGGATCCAGGTGCTTTCCAAATGTATTTTACATCATGCTTTACATGTTGGTAGTCCCCAGATTTATTTCCTCATTGTCTAAAAATGACCATCACAACCTCAGGTCTTCACACAGCTGTGTAGCAAAGCAGGAAGGAGAGCTTATCCTTGCATGCCTCTGTTTTTAAGGGAGGAAGATGTTTCTTTAAAGTTGGCAAGCAGAGTTACCTGTCAGTCCTGGCCAGGTTTGAGTCACAGGCCTATGCTTTAGCTGCAGGGAAGCTAGGCAAGGGAATTTCTGGCTTTTTCAGCCTAATAATGGGAAGTGGTTTATGCCAGGAAATGGGAAGGGGAATAGAAGGGAGGTGGTGATGGGGTGGGTAAATCAAGAGTGTCTGCCACCCTAAATATTCCTAAGGTGGTACTCTATAATTTTATTCACAGAAGTTCAGACATTAGAGGTCTTAAGTTGATTATCTTTTTTTTTTTTCAGATCCTGGCATCACCATTTTAATAGCTGTTAAAAGTTACATCACACAAGTGCTACTACAGACTAAATAAATTAATGTACATAAACTGCTTTACAAAGTACCTAGGATATACTAAATGATAGATCTACATACTGTAAAGGTTAGCAGGCTAACAAAATTGTTTTCTGCCTATAGCAATTTTCCTAGAATTGGCCATAAAGATCACCTGAATTCAGAAGAAACAATACTGAGAACATGTGTTTCAGGTACACTCAGGGCCAAAGTATGGACACTAGAGTCATAAAATCCAAGTGGAGATGATCACTACAATACTTGTTCTTAATGTGCTTTCCAGGAATAAATAATTTACCTATATTAAAAAGGGGGGGGGGCCAAAAAAAATTATGTCTCAACCCAAGGGATACTGATACTACACGAGACTAAAAACTAAATACTCCAATTTTAGGTTAATAATGTTAAAACAAAGTCTTTGTAAACTGAGTTGTACCAGCCTTTTATACTTTTTTCATTTTCATTTATTTAAACACAGTTCTCAAAACATTTTGAGTGAAATTGGGCCTCCTTTGGTAAGCAAAGGACTTGACAATAATATTTAAAAAATGACAGGCAGTCTTTCAGTCTGCACAGGTGTAGTGTTCCCTTCTCTTTTCCCCAACCCTGAAGCACCCAGTTTTTCATATAGTCTAAAAGCTAGAAGAACAAGAGTACATTTGTGGTGGAATGTATTGTC
>JAVSCE010019760.1:0-30501 GCA_032199065.1 Smutsia gigantea | reverse complement strand
GGAGCTGGGGCGGGGCCTGCCTGTTGGGGGGACAGGGGAGGGTCTGGGAGGGAGCTGGGGCGGGGCCTGCCTGTGGTGGGGGCAGGGGAGGGTCTGGGAGGGAGCTGGGGTGGGGCCTGCCTGTGGGGGGAGGGTCTGGGAGAGAGCTGGGGCGGAGCCTGCCTGTGGGGGGGCAGGGGAGGGTCTGGGAGGGAGGCTGGACCTGCCCTGGGTCTGCTTGGGCTCTTGTCCCATCTTTGAACTAAGGACTTTCCAGGGACTTGAAGATAATCTCTTGAGAAGCAAACTGTGACGGTCTTGGTTCTAGCTCACAAGACATATCCCTGGCAGGCACATTCCATCTTCTGTCCTTCGGAACTCTTTATCCCAGGGGTTGACTGAGGGGAGAGCTCCTCTTCCTGAGGGACTGTCCTCTGCATATGGAGAGATAGGGCTGCTAGATAAAATACGGAAATACTGCATAGAGCATACTTACACTAAAAATTATTTGTTGTTTCTTTGAAAACCAAACTTACCTGAGTGTTCTATATTTTTTCCTTTTTCTCTTTCTTCCTTTCCCTTCCCCTCCCCTCCCCTCCTCTCGGTCCTCTTCCCCGCCTCCTCTCCCCATTTGACGCACATCTCTTTATTGGAAGACACTGCTGGGCACTGGGGCTCCTTAGGCCCTGCTGCCTGGGCCTGCAGCTAGATGTGATGCAAGGTTCTGGGTGCAGAGCCTACGGAGCTGCACAGAAGCCCATGCCCAGAGTGGACCTCAGCACCACCAGAAGCCAAGTCCCTGTCATCAGCATCAGGGAGCTAGGGGGCTTCCTCAGGCCCCTGGGGTCGGAAGCCTGATTCAACTCAAAGGACAAGGCCACCTCCTCTGTCACCTGGTTGGAAGTCTTCTCAGGGACCTTCCCTCTCTGGGCAACTGGCAGGACAGGCAGGTAACCTCACAACAGTCACACCTACTGCTCAGGGGGGCACCGTCCAGAAGGTCCCACCTGTTTGTGTCCCTGTGGAAGGAACAAGCCTTGTTGGTCGCATCAGAGGGGGCCTCTGGGCCCCAGCCCAGCAGCTGGCAGTGCACATAAACATCATCAGGACCATCGGGAAAGCTGAAGGCCTGGAGGGAGAGCTCCAGTCTCTCAGGGACCTCTCAGGGCAGGAAGTGGATATGGGCATCCTTGCCATCCACCAGGCGCCTACGATGCCTGAAGAGACTACAGTGCACAGGGCCCGTTTCCAGATCCTGTGGCTACTTATACACTCATCCACATACGGTGAATGGCTGATGGGAGCTGCTGCATTCGGCAAATTTCAAGTGGAGCTCGGAGTCCAGGAAAAGGGTGCTGGCATTGGTGGGGTCTGGAGCCCCCAGCACAGCCCCAACCTGGGCTGTAGGAAGGGACAGACCAGGCCAGTCACCAAGAAGCCCAGGATTGAGGTGGGGCTTGACCCTTTTATCATTATGTAATGTCCTTCTTTGTCTCTTGTGACTTTCTTTGTTTTGAAGTCTTTTGTCTGATACAACTCCTGCTTTTTTCTCCCTATTAGTTGCATGAAATGTCTTTGTCCATCCCTTCACTTTCAGTCTGTGTATGTCTTTGGGTTTAAAGTGGGTCTCTTGAAGGCGGCATATAGATGGGCCTTGTTTTTTCATCCACTCAGTGACTCTATGTCTTTTGATTGGTGCATTCAGTCCATTTACATTTAGGGTGATTATGGATAGGTATGTACTTATTGGCATTGCAGGCTTCAGATTCGTGGTTACCAAAGGTTCAAGGTTAACTTCCCTACTATCTAAGAGTCCAACAACTCACTTAATATGCTATTACAGACACAATCTAAAGGTTCTTTTTTTGTTTGTTTTCTTCCTCCTCCATTCTTTATATATTAGGTATCATAATCTGTACTATTTGTCTATCCCTTGATTGACTTTGGGGATTGTTAATTAATTTTGCATTTTCTTAGTAATTAGCTGTTCTATTTTATTTACTGTGGTTTTATTACCTCTGGTGACAGCTATTAAACCATAGGAACACTTCCATCTATAGCAGTTCCTCCAAAATACACTGTAGAGTTGGTTTGTGGGAGGTAAATTCTCTCAGATTTTGCTTATCTGGGAATTGTTTAATCCCTCATTCAAATTTAAATGGTAATCTTGCTGGATAAAGTAATCTCGGTTCAAGGCCCTTTTGCTTCATTGCATTAAATACATCATGCCACTCCCTTCTGGCCTGTAAGGTTTCTGCTGAGAAGTCTGATGATAGCCTGATGGGCTTTCCTTTGTATGTGATCCTATTTATCTCTCTGGCTGCTTTTAATAGTCTGTCCTTATCCTTGATCTTTGTCATTTTAATTACTAGATGTCTTGATGTTGTCTTCCTTGGGTCCCTTGTGTTGGGAGATCTGTGCACCTCCATGGCCTGAGAGACTATCTCCTTCCCCAGATTGGGGAAGCTTTCAGCGATCACCTCCTCAAAGACACTTTCTATCCCTTTTTCTCTCTCTTCTTCTTCTGGTACCCCTATAATGCGAATATTGTTCCATTTGGATTGGTCACACATTTCTCTCAGTATTCTTTCATTCTTAGAGATCCTTTTTTCTCTCTGTGCCTCAGCTTCTTTGTATTCCTCTTCTCTAGTTTCTATTTCATTTATGGTCTCCTCCACCGTATCCAATCTGCTTTTAATACCATCCATTGTGCTCTTCAGTGATTGGATCTCCAACCGTAATTTATTCCTGAGTTCTTGAATATCTTTCCATACCTCCATGAGCATGTTAATGATTTTTATTTTGAACTCCCTTTCAGGGAGAGTCATGAGGTCAATTATCATTTAAATCTTTCTCGGGAGTTGTATTCATAATTTTACTCTGGACCAGGTTCATATTTGGTGTTTCATATTTGTGTATGGCGCCCTCTAGTGCCCAGAAACTCTACTCTCTGCTCTGCTCCGCCCCTGAAGCAATGTCGGGGATTGTAGGGGAGTGGTATTGGTGTCTTGGGGGAGGAAAGGGCTGTTTCCTCTTTTCTGGCTGCTATGCCTGTCTCGACTGCCTGAACCAGTGGGCTGAGCACACAGGTATAAGCCTCTGTGCTTTGCGTTTTTAGTTGCTGTAGACAGATCTTCCCTCTGGCTGGCCTAATGCCAGGGTAGGGTTTCCCGGTTTGCAAACCCAGTGGGGCTAGCCAGGAGAAAGGCCCACAAGTCTGCCTGTCACAGAAGGGGTTCTCGGAGCTGTGTAGGCAGCCAGGGAGCTGGAGCACCTGAAGATCGTGAAAGCTCCCAACCTGCTGGGCAGGGTGCACCTGGACAATTTTGTCTACCTGTCCTTTCTCCTGAGCAGTGAGCTCTGTGCAATCCTTGCCCCTTTAGCAGCCCTCTTACTAAGGGTTTCTTTGTTAGGAAGCCTCTCAGACTGTCTGCCTTTCTTTCGTCCCAGAGTAGCTGGATATGGATCCCTGCTTTCTACAAGCAGCTGGAATCTTAGTCTCTCCAGGAATTCTGCCTGTCTTAGCTTTCCAACCCTCTAATTATGAGAGTATCATGTAAGCACCATGAAATGTAGGTTTGTGCTCCCAGAGCAGATCTCCAGAGTTAGGTATTCAGCAGTCCCAGGCCTCCACTCCCTCCCTGCTCCGTTCCTCTTCCTCCTGTCGGTGAGCTGGGGTGGGGGAAGGGCTTGGATCCCGCAGGACCACAGCTTTAGTAGTTACCTTTTTCTGTGAGGGCTGTTCTTGTCTCCAGGTGTATGCAGTTTGTTGCAGTCCTCCTTCCTGTTGCTCTTTCAAGAGTAGTTGTCTTAGTTATATTTTCATATTATATGCGGTTTTAGGAGGAAGCCTCTGTCTCACTTCTCATGCCGCCATCTTTAATCCCCTCTGCTGAGGTGGGGCTTCTGGGCACCTGGCTATTCAGCTGACTCGATGGTGGAAGACGGCAATGGGGAGTTGCTCGGAGCTCTGGGCAGGGGTGCGGAGGGCAGGTTGGCAAAGAATTCCACCACCTTTCCCCATATTCTGCAGCTGCAGACACCCCCAGGGTTGGAGGCAGGCCCCCAGTGCCTCCCTCCATCTCACCAGATTTATTTTGTTTCCTAAAGTTGCAACCCTGTCCCGGGGTGGGAGTGGTGGCAGGGAGGAATCCATACCAGAAGCCCCGCTACTGGGGGAGCTTCTAAAGCCCTGTCTTCCCCGATTAAGTATTGTTCTGGAAGGAGGTAGGACTGACTAAAGGGGCAGGGCCCAGGGGCAGAGGGCTGCAGGGAAGACAGATAACCTGAGAGGCAGGCAGGGCCTGCATGAGAGAGTTTCTGGGAAGTTTCTTCCTGGCATGGGGCCACCGTTCTGGCGTGCCTCCCCTACATGTGGTTCTGCCCACCAGGGCCTCGCGCCCAGGGGTCTGATCTCTTCTTTGGGGAGCGCTTCGGTTCTTTTCACTGGGCCCAGCAGCTGCCTGCTGCTCTGCCCCACTGCAGAGGTCTTCTGTGTTCCTGGAGCCCCACTGCCAGCCTGGCCTTCCTGCCGGGACCAGTATCCTGGCTAAGGCCAGTTCCACCAGCTCAGAGCCCCACAAAGTCACCCTTGCCCTGCTGAGGAAGCAGCTCTGAGGAAAGTAGAAACAAAGTTTCTTTGTAGGAGAAACAAAGGAGGCCCCCTCCCCCAAGTCCATTTTTGTCATCTTCACATGACAAGTGAAGATCTCCAGTAGAGAGGAGATTAAACTCTTCCCCTCAACTCCCACCCTGTGGGGCTGGTTGAACTGAACTTGCAGAAAATTGCAGAAAACAGGGTCTGGGCTTGAGAAAACAGCCCTTTAACTGTAATTGGAAGTTTGAATCCTCGGTGCCCCCTCCCTGCCCCCAGTCCTCTAGGATAGCTGGAAAACTAGTTACCTGGATTGACCTCTACTTACTTATGGGCAGCACAGACTGAGAAGATGCACACAATGCGACTGACTCCCTGCCATAGTTTGGTGGCCTGTTTGTAAAGTTTTTCACATATTTTTCAATATGTGGACAAAATACCTTCAAACATGGTGATTAGATGTGAGCATTACCATCTCTGAACTGAGCAAGTCTGTTTATTTCCTTAAGCATTTAAATAAAATAAGATGTGTTGAAAATTTCCAAGATACAAATACATAGGGCATCTAATTGAGGAAGCTAGTTTGAGACTGAATGAGTTGCTTCCCTTTCTCGCTACAAATGGTTTTGAAATTTAGCTTTTTTGTTTTCTTTTCAACCACCACCAAAAAAAGGCACTGATTGAGTCCCCAAAAGATAATTACACTATTCTTCGTTGCAGCTTTTAATTTCTTCCATGCTCCTTGTAAATGACGGTGGCGCAGGGGAGTGTGTTGCTGTAAGAAATAAAGTCAGCCAGAGGAGGGGGAAATGCACACATCTGCTCCTCCTCTTTGGTCACTGGAAGGGCTGCCTGCCACCCAAAGTGTGGTCCATTATGACATTAGAATGCAACTACCAGTCCCTTCAGAGCCCAAGTAAAAATCACCTTCAGAAGTGGGTGCCAGCTTTGCTGTTCTAAGGCTGCTTTTTGTCTATGAACTATTAAAAGATAAACTAAGGCATATTTAAAATTTTAAGTTTATTTGAGCAAAACTCAAATCCGATCGAGCAGCACCAACTGGACGTGATCAGAAGCACCTCACGGACAAGAGCCGGGGGAAAGCCTTGTAGAGAGAAGGTGCCGAAGCAAAGGAGGGAAGTTACTGATTGGCTAGAGCTTAGAGCCTGCTGGCTGCGGGCTGTCGGTGCCCTTTCAATTTTTGTAACCTTGAGCCATTGACAGGCTTGGATTTGGGTTTGCTTGTATAAGCTGCCATGGCGTTGGTCAGCCTAATGGCCTCTTTGTTTAAATGATTTAACAATACCTTGGCAGAATGGGTGCTGGGCTCTTTTCCTACACAGGGCTGTTTCATTTCATTCATTATAAGTCAATTATTTTGTTAAAAAACCAGGACTCTATTCTATTAATTCCTCAAAGGGTGATGGGATGAAAATACAATCTACAGGGTCTAATAGGGTCAGTGCTGATAAATTGGTCCATAGTTGTGGAGCTTTGGGAGAGAGCTGGGAGCATTGCTGGGAAAGACCCACTGAAAGAACTGAATTATCTGCACAAATAGTTGGAGTGTTAGGTGAGTGGGACACTAGGGACACTAGGGGCTGCTGGATATTGAAGAAGAATCCTCAGGTCTCTGGTCCAGTGTTTTGCTTGACCATAAACAACTTGAAGGCAGCACCGTAGGGCCCTGAGTTAAGCCCAATACCTTGTTCTTGAAGATAGAGACTTTTAAGAGTTCACATGTGTAGAGAAACCAGAACCCAAAGGGGTTATCCCGCCAAGATCATAAAGGTAGTTTCTAGCGGCATTGTGCCTTTCACCCAAAGCCCTTGCAGCTCCACCATTAGCCACACTATGTCACCACTCGTGCAGTATGTATGAAGTCTTCCTCATCTGCAGGCAGGGGCTGTGGGGTACAATAAAGTCCTTCCCTACCTTTGGAATCATTTGCAGTCTAGCAAGGAAGATATTCCAGGAGTCATTAGCATGGTCACAGATAAAACACATACAAACCTTTTCTTCCTAGTCCTTCCCATCTCATCGCAGTAAATGAGCCCTCCTTTCCTCCAGTTGCTTAGGGTACTAAATCTTCCGAGACTCCTTGCTTGCTCCCACATTCCATTTGTCAATAAATCCTGTTAGTTCTACCAGCAAATATAACTAGAATCTAACCACTCCTCATGCCCCCTGTGCTATCAGCCCCAGTCCGGCCACCACTCTACCTCACGATTAGGATCTGAGCCTTGTGTGTCTCCTACTTCTTCCCAAGCCCTCCTTGAGACATTTCTCAACACAGCAGAACAATCCAGGAAAGGTTAAGTTGGTTATGCCATTTTACTGCTCAAGACCCTCCTCATCCCAGTCTCCCACCACCCCCCTCACTCATTTGATTCTGGCACCAATCTCCTTGCTGCTTTTGAGTACACCATGTATTTTATTTCTTCTGCCTGGGAGGATCTTTCCCAACATGTCCTTTTGACTCTTTCCTCACTTTCTTCAGATCTTTGTTCAAATATCCTTCCTAGTGAGGCCCTCACTGACCACCTGATTTTATCTTGCATCCCCACCCCTCAGTCCCATAGGTAGCATGTCCTGTCTCCTTTCCCTGATTTATTTTGGTTCATGCTTACTACTATGTGATGTACTTTATTTAGTCTTCCTTCTCCCCCCAGAATGTAACCTCTAAGGAGGCAGTGATTTTGGCTGTATTCTTACTCCAGACACAATTTTGATTAGTTTAGGACTGAAACTTGGGGGCTGGATTTGGAATTTACTTTAGCTAGTGTTTGCCACACTTTAAAAACAAATGCCCCACAATACCATAGGTATCTCAGGCTCCATATTGGAAAGGACCTCCAGGTGGGAATGATGGCTTCACCTATGTCTCTGTATCAGTCAGGGTTTTGTTGAACTTTTTCTGTAGTTGAATTACAAAAATTGGTATTTGTATTTTCAAGTGTAAAATTATAATATTGACTATGCCTTTTTAAACTATAAAACTTTCTTCGCCTGAGCCCTCCCTGAGAGATTCTGATAGGCCTCTCTGGGAGTTATTTACCACATCCTGCACTGAGAATCTGTCTAAAATGATGAGTGCTTCCAGAAACAGACCCATAAATCAATGGAACAGAATAGAGAGCCCCAAAATAAGTCCACACTCGTATGGTCAATTAATTTATGACAAAGTAGGGAAGAATGGACAATGGGTAAAAGTCTCTTCAATAAACGGTTCTCGGAAAACTGAACAACTATATGCAAAAGAATGAAACTGGACCACTTTCTTACACCACACACAAAAATAAACTTGAAATGGATTAAGGACCTAAACTTAAGACTTTAGGTCTTAAAACTCCTAAAAGAAAACATAGACAGTCAACTCTTGGATGTTGGCCTCAGTGATTTTTTTCTGGATGCATCTCCCCAGGCAAGGGAAAGGAAAGGGAATGCATCAAGCTGGCAGCTTCTGCACAGTGAAGGAAAGCACCAATGAAACAAAAAGGCAACCAACTGTATGGGATAATACATTCACAAGTTAGATATATAAAGTATATTAAGAACTCATACAACTCAATACCCCCCAAAAACAAATAATCTAATTAAACAATGGGCAGAGAAACTAGGCATTCTATCAAAGAAGATGAACTGATGGTCAATACACACATGAAAAGATGCTCAACACCACTAATCAGTGGGGAAATGCAAATCAAAACCACAATGAGACCTCTGGGAAGATGGCAGAGTGAGCAGGGTGGCGGAAATCTCCTCCCCAAACCAAATATATTTATGAAAATACAACAAATAACTATTCCTAAAAGAGAACAGAAGATACAGGATGGCACCCAGCCTGCAGCTACACCTGAGAGGATCAGCACCCTGCAAAGCGGGTAAGATACGGAGCCGCGACTCGGCGGGACCCAAGCACTCCCCCATCCCAGCGCACTGGCGGGAGGAGAGGATTCAGAGCTGGGAGAGAGTGGAAGCACAGGACCACGAAATAACCAGTCCTGGTAATATGTGCCGGGAGCGCTGACACACATCGTGTGGTGTATTGGAGATTGGAGAGACAGAGGTACAGGATCCAAGATGGCAGGTCCTCTCAGCCGGTTCCCTGGGACAAAAGAAAAGCATGCGCTTTTTTAGGGGTCTTAAAGAGACAGGGGCCCAGTGGAGGAGCAGGATCATCCCAGCACACTCATGGGAGTCCTGGGGAATTTCGGTCCCCTGGACTGAGGCTGGGAAAAGCAGTCATATCGAGACGTCCCACAGAAATCAGCAGCCTCCCATTCGCTCCCTCCCCGGCCAGAGTCACAAAGGGCCAGGTGGAGTGGCTTGGCTGCAGAATAGTGGGGAAGCAGCGCCACCTACAGGATCTTGACAGAAATTACACCCGGAAGGCTTTTTTTTAATCTATTTTCTCTTTCTTGTTTTTTTCTTTTTCTGACCACTTCTGTCACCATAAAAAGACAGAGGAATATGGTACAAACAAAGCTTACTCAGACAACCCCAGACCAGACAACCCCAGAGAGGGAGCCTGATGGGATGCACATGCAAAATCTTCCTGAAAAAGAATTCAGAATAAAAGTCATAACCATACTGATGGATCTACAGAGAAATATGCAAGAGCTAAGGGAGGAAGTAAGGGAAGTGAGGAATGAAAATGCAGAGATGAGACAAGCGATCGATGGGCTTAGCAGCAGACTGGACGAGATGCGAGAGACTTAATGGAATAGAAATCAAACAACAGGAATACAGAGAGGCTGAGGCAGAGAGAGATAAAAGGATCTCTAGGAATGAAAGAATTTTAAGAGAACTGTGTGACCAATTCACATGGAACAATATTCTCATTATAGGAGTACCAGTGGAAGAAGAGAGAGAAAAAGGGATAGAAAGTGTCTTTGAAGAAATAATTGCTGAAAACTTCCCCAAGCTGGGGAAGGAAATAGTCTCTCAGACCATGGAAGCCTACAGATCTCCCAACACAAGGGACCCAAGGAAGAAAACACCAAGACACATAATAATTAAAATGGCAAAGATCAAAGATAAGGATAGAGAATTAAAGGCAGCTAGAGAGAGAAAAAATATCACCTACAAAGGAAAATTCATCAGACTATCATTAGACTTCTCAACAGAAACCTTACAGGCCAGAGGAGAATGGCATGATATATTTAACGTAATGAAACAGAAGGGCCTCAAACCAAGAATATTGTATCCAGCATGATTATCATTTAAATTTAAGGGAGGGATTAAACAATTTCCAGACAAGCGAAAGCTGAGGGAATTTGCCTCCCATAAACCACCTCTTCAGGATATCTTAAAGGGACTGCTCTAGATGGAAGCACTCCTAAGGCTAAAAAGAGGTCACCAGAGAAAATAAAATCATAGCAAAGAAAGCAGACCATCCAAATACTAACGAATGGCAAAGAATAAAACACCTAGTATATAAAGAATGGAGGAGGAAGAATAAGCAGGGAGAGAAATAAAGAATCATCAGACTGTGTTTACAATAATTTAACAAGAAAGTCAAGTTAGACTGTTAGACAGTAAAGAAGCTACCCTTGAACCTTTGGTAACCACGAATCTAAAGCCAGCAATGGCAATAAGTACATATCTATCGATAATCACCCTAAATGTAAATGGACTGAATGCACCAATCAAAAGACACAGAGTAATAGAATGGATAAAAAAGCAAGACCCATCTATATGCTGCGTAGAAAAGACTCACCTCAAACCCAAAGATATACCCAGACAAAAGGTGAAGGGATGGAAAAAGATATTTCATGCAAACAACAAGGAGAAAAAAGCAGGTGCTGCAGTACTTGTATCAGACAAAATAGACTTCAAAATGAAGAAAGTAGCAAGAGATAAAGAAGGACATTACATAATGACAAAGGGGTCAGTCCAACAAGAGGATATAACCATTTTAAATATATATGCACCCAACACAGGAGCGAAATGTGAAATAAATACTAACAGAATTAAAGGAGGAAATAGAAAGCAATGCAGTCATTTTAGGAGACTTCAACACACCACTCCCTCCAAAGGACAGATCAACCAGACAGAAAATAAGTAAAGACACAGAGGCACTGAACAACACACTAGAACAGATGCACCTAACAGACATCTACAGAACTCTGCACCCAAAAGCAACAGGATACACATTCTTCTCAAGTGCACATGGACATTTTCCAGAATAGACCACATACTAGGCCACAAAAAGAACCTCAGTAAATTCAAAAATATTGAAATTCTACCAACCAACGTCTCAGATCACAAAGGTATAAAACTAGAAATAAATTTTAGAAAGAAAACAAAAAGGCTCACAAATACATGGAGACTTCACAACATTCTCCTAAATAATCAATAGGTCAACGACCAAATTAAAGCAGAGATCAAAGAATATATGGAGACCAATGACAACAACAACACCAAGCCACAACTTCTGTGGGATGCAGCAAAGGCAGTTCTAAGAGGAAAGTATATTGCAATCCAGGCCTATTTAAAGAAGGAAGAACATTCCCAAATGAATAGTCTAAACACACAATTACTGAAATTGAAAAAGAAGAACAAATGAGGCCCAAAGTCACCAGAAGGAGGGACATAATAAAGATCAGAGAAGAAATAAATAAAATTGAGAAGAATAAAACAATAGAAAAAAATCAGTGAAACCAAGAGCTGAAAATAGATAAATCCCTAGCCAGACTCATTAAGAGAAAAAGAGAATCTACACACATAAACAGAATCAGAAATGAGAAAGGAAAAATCATGACAGACCCCACAGAAATACAAAGAATTATAAGAGAATTTTATGAGAATCTATATGCTAACAAGCTGGAAAACATAGAAGAAATGGACTTCTTAGAAAAATACAACCTTTCAAGACTGACCAAACAAGAAACAGAAAAACTAAAAAGACCAATCACCAGCAACGAAATTAAATCAGTAATCAAAAAACTACCCAAGAACAAAACCCCCGGACCAGATGGATTCACCTCTGAATTTTACCAGACATATAGAGAAGACATAATACCCATTCTCTTTAAAGTTTTCCAAAAAATAGAAGAGGAGGGAATACTTCCAAACTCATTCTATGAAGTCAGCATCACTCTAATACCAAAACCGGGCAAAGACCTCACCAAGAAAGAAAATTACAGACCAATATCCCTGATGAACGTAGATGCAAAAATACTCAACAAAATATTAGCAAACCTAATTTAAAAATACATCAAGAGGATCATACACCATGAACAAGTGGGATTCATCCCAGGGATGCAAGGATGGTACAACATTCGAAAATCCATCAACATCATCCACCACATCAACAAAAAGAAGAACGAAAACCACATGATCATCTCCATAGATGCTGAAAAAGCATTTGACGAAATTCAGCATCCATTCATGATTAAAACTCTCAACAAAATGGGTATAGAGGGCAAGTACCTCAACATCATAAAGGCCATATATGACATACCCACAGCTAACATCATACTTAACAGCGAGACGCTGAAAGCTTTTCATCTAAGATCAGGAACAAGACAGGGATGCGCACTCTCTCCACTGTTATTCAACATACTACTGGAGGTCCTAGCCACAGCAATCAGACAAAACAAAGACATACAAGGCATCCAGATTGGTAAAGAAGAAGTCAAATTGTCACTATTTGCAGATGACATGATACTGTACATAAAAAACCCTAAAGACTCCACTCCAAAACTACTAGAACTAATATCTGAATTCAGCAAAGTTGCAGGATACAAAATGAACACACAGAAATCTGTTCCTTTCCTATACACTAACGATGAACTAACAGAAAGAGAAATCAGAAAAACAATTCCATTCACAATTGCATCAAAAAGAATAAAATACCTAGGAATAAACCTAACAAAGGAAGTGAAAGACCTATACCCTGAAAACTACAAGACATTCCTAAGAGAAATTAAAGAGGACAGTAACAAATGGAAATTCATCCCATGCTCTTGGCTAGGAAGATTAAATATTGTCAAAATGACTATACTACCTAAAGCAATCTACAGATTCAATGCAATCCCTATCAAACTACCAACAGCTTTCTTCAATGAACTGGAACAAATAATTCTAAAATTCATATGGAACCACAAAAGACCCCGAATAGCCAAATCAATCCTGAGAAGGAGGAATAAAACAGGGGGAATTACGCTCCCTGACTTCAAGCTCTACTACAAAGCCACAGTAATCAAGACAATTTGGTGTTGGCACAAAAACAGACCCACAGACCAGTGAAACAGAATAGAAAATCCAAACATTAACCCAAACATATACAGTCAATTAATATACGGTAAAGGAGCCTTGGATATACAATGGGGAGATGACAGCCTCTTCAGCAGCTGGTGTTGGAAAAACTGGACAGCTACATGTAAGAGAATGAAACTGGACTACTGTCTAACCCCATACACAAAGGTAAACTCAAGGTGGATCAAAGACCTGAATGTAAGTCATGAAACCATAAAACTCTTAGAAAAAAACATAGGCAAAAATCTCTTGGACATAAACATGAGCAACTTCTTCATGAACATATCTCCCCGGGCAAGGGAAACAAAAGCAAAAATGAACAAGTGGGACTATATCAAGCTGAAAAGCTTCTGTACAGCAAAGGACACCATCAGTAGAACAAAAAGACATCCTACAGTATGGGAGAATATATCCATAAATGACATATCTGATAAGGGGCTGACATCCAAAATATATAAAGAACTCACGTACCTCAACAAACAAAAAGCAAATAATCCAATTAAGAAATGGGCAGAGGACATGAATAGACACTTCTCCAAAGAAGAAATTCAGATGGCCATCAGGCACATGAAAAGATACTCCACATCACTAATCATCAGAGAAATGCAAATTAAAACCACAATGAGATATCACCTCACACCAGTGAGGATGGCCAACATCCAAAACACAAACAACAACAAATTTTGGCGAGGATGTGGAGAAAAGGGAACCCTCCTACACTGCTGGTGGGAATGCAAATTAGTTCAACCATTGTGGAAAGCAGTATGGAGGTTCCTCAAAAAACTCAAAATAGAAATACCATTTGACCCAGTAATTCCACTCCTCGGAATTTACCCTAAGAATGCAGCAGCCCAGTTTGAAAAAGACATATGCAGCCCTATGTTTATCGCAGCACTATTTACAATAGTCAAGAAATGGAAGCAACCTGTGTCCATCAGTAGATGAATGGATAAAGAAGGTGTGGTACATATATATACACAATGGAATAGTATTCAGCCATAAGAAGAAAAGAAATCCCACCATTTGCAACAACATGGATGGAGCTAGAGGGTATTATGCTTAGTGAAATAAGCCAAGTGGAAAAAGACAAATATCAAATGATCTCACTCATATGTGGAGTATAAGAACAAAGAAAAAACTGAAGGAACAAAACAGAACCCAAGAACGGACTAATAGTTACCAAAGGGAAAGGAACTGAGGGGGATATGTGGGGAGGGACAAGGGGGAAAAGGGGGCATTACCATTAGCAGACGTAATGTTGGGGGGACGGGGGAGGGCTGTACAACTCAGAGAAGACAAGTAATGATTCTATAGCATCTCACTATGCTGGTGGACAGTGACTGTAATGGGGTTGGTGGGGGGGAACCTGATGAAGGGGATAGTTTAATAACCATAATATTGCACATGTAATTGTAGATTAATGATACCAAAATAAATTATAAAAAAAAACAAAACCAGAATGAGATATGTGCATCCCAGAGAGGCTAGTATCAAAAAGACAATAAAATTCAAGTGTTGGTGGGGTTGTGGAGAATAGGGAGTCCATGTGCACTGTTGGTGGGAATGCAAACTGGTGCAGCTACTATGGAAAACAGATGGAGTTTCCTCAAAATAAGAAATACCATTGATTCAGTAATTCCACTTCTGGGAATTTGCCTACAGAAAACAGAAATGCTAATCTAAAAAGATATATGCACCCTTATGTTTACTGGAGCAGTACTTACAATAGCCAAGTTATGGAAGTAACCTAAGTGTTAAATGAGGGATGAATGGATAAAGATGTGGTACATATACGCAATGGAATATTATTCAGCCATAAGGAAGAATGAAATCTTGGCATTTGAGACATGACTAGATCTAGAGAGTATTATGTTAAATGAATATGTCAGACAGAGAATGACAAATACCACATGATACCACTTAAATGTGAACCTAAAAAACAAATGAACAAAAACCCAGAAATAGACTCCTAAGTAGAGAAACTGTACTGGTGGTTGCCAGAGGGGAGGTAGGGAGACAGGTGAAACAGGCAAAGGGGTCAAGAGGTATGAACTTCCAGTTATAAAACACCCTTGGGGAAGGCTAGTCCTGGAGTCCCCTGAATCACAGACCCCCGGCTCCCAGCCCTGGACTGTACATTCAGGGTTTGTGCAGCCTGGCCCACCTTGTGGCTGTTTCCGATGCTGTACCTTAGTACCTGGGGTTCCCAGGACCCTGTCCAGATTTCACACCCTTCCCCTTCTCCCTGCCCATCCCAGTGCAACTCTAACAACTAAAACATCACTTGCCAAAAAAAAAAAAAAAAGTGCTGCAGAGCTTTGGTAAGTCACAGAGATGAAAAACACAGCATAGGGAATATAGTCAATTAACATGGTAGTAATTTTGTATGGTAACTGATGCTAACACTTATCTTGGTGAGCATTTTGCAATGTATTGTGATTGCTGAATCACTATGTTGTGTGCCTAATGTCAACTGTACTTCAATAAAAATTTTAAAACAAAGTAAAATGTTTGGTGCTTCTTTAGCAGCATGATCTTCTCAGTTCTGGGTGGAGTTAAGAAATACGTTGAGTTTGGAAAACAATGTTCACTCCAGACAAAAGAATTCTTGTTTAATGAGCCAAAACTATATATTTAAGGACTGAACTCCATGCAAAAAGTAAATCAATACAAAGAAAGCACAAAGATTTTGGTAGCATGAAACAAAGAGGATTTGAAATAACAAGTTAGAAAATTAAATGAATCTTAATAGGACTTCAAACAGGTTACACACCTTCTCTGATGTTAATTTATGGGCAGAAGCTTAAATATGGTGGCAAATGGTGTCATCAAACCAGTAGGTCAAATGGAAAAATGAAAAACCAAAGAATGTACAGTTTGGCCAAAGACCAAACCTCAGGTATGGATATATATGAGGAATTAAGACCAACTCCGAACCTTGGTCAGGTTATTGTGAAGCATGCTCTACCCAAGACGGTATTCTCTGAAGGGTCAGCACTGGCCACTGACTTGTAGTAGTGAAACTTAGACCAGCAACTGGAAGCCAGCAGGGCCAAGCTATGCCTTGTTTCTTATTCTTGTGTACCCATAGAGGGATATGCTTGGACTTGTTTTGGAACCATGCAATTTGGGAAGAGAAAGCCAACTCAAGTATTGCCCCCTCTCTAAAGAACTAGCTTGTTTACATCATAGGATAGAACCCTAAGCCTTTGATGTTTCTGGTAAGTTCTATGCTAATGCATGGGCTAGTATGAGCAGGGTTCTGGTGTTCCAATAAAAATAAGATATTTAGAGATGCAGGACCCTATTTGGTACTCTTTATTAAACTTAAACTCTTCTGGAGTCACAGGGGCTAAGTTTTATGTAATTTTATTTAGGGATGCTGTAGAACTAAAGGGGACAGCTTCTCTCCGGAGCACAAGTTACAGACTATCCTGGTCTTTGGTGTGGTCACTTTATATTCTCTAGATAATTAAGCAAAATAGCACAACATGGTCAAATTCTAACATCCAGAAGGATGTACTGAAGGTCAAGCTACAGGGTAGGCTAACCTGTAGGAGTCAATGTGGGACTGGAATAAGCAGAGGCTCTGACGTTGATTTTCTTGAGAAAAGTAGAACAGGAGTCTTCAAAAAGTCCAACAGGCTGAAAAACTCAGCTGTAAACTATTAACCCAGACAGGAGTGGAATACATTTCTTCACATCAGATGTGCATGGTGCTGGGGAATGATGGGATCCCTCCTGGCGCCTGTACACTGCAGGTCCTCAGAACAAGTCTGTTGAATGAGTAAATGAAAAAGGACCACTGCTGTCAAAGATCAGGCCAGTTAAATGTAACAAAAGAATACCAAGCCTTTTCCAGATTGCTTTGGTCTGTGTTATTTAGGACTTCTAACTTCCGTTATGCCTGTACGAATAATAGATAGGGTGCAGTAATTTTAAATAAGAATTTGTAAATAAAAAAGTAAGTCTCACAAAGAATGGACAGGCTTCTTGTAATTTATTGGAGTTATTTTCAAGCAACAGTTACAAAAGTTTTTAATTTTTATAATACTCTTGATAAGAAAATAAAATTTAAATAAAAATACATTCTCAACAATACAACATGGTTACACAAATTCACTACACTGTTTTGATAACTTACAATTTCAAACTGGACACTGTAAAAACCAATATTTACTAGCATATTAATTTCCAAGTTAATAAAAATGGAAGCAGATAATATCAGTCAGGACTGGTCATTTAACTCTAGAATGAGTCCTGTAATTTTCATACACTGTAACGACACCTGAACAGCTTTGTTAGCCTTCTGTCTTTACAGGATGTACCATCGGAACAAATTAAAGGTGCTTTTACTTAAAAAAAAAAATCTGTTTTCTAATACTTGTCATGAATGAGGCTTTCTGATAAATAAGTGAAATCAAGCTTCAGAAACAGAAACAAAAGCCACATTCATCTTCCCTGTTTTGTATAAGGAAAGCCTTGTTTTGACACTTAACCATTACCCGTGATATTATAAATGTATTTCTTTGGCAAATAAAATTGTTCAATTTGATAAATTATATTCCCAGGAGTAAAAAACTCTGCTATTGCCATCATCTTATTAAATGAATATTTAAAAAAACTCAGCTAAACAAAACACACGACGAACAGTAATGACAACATGAGCGACACCAGCTCCGGACGGAAACAGCCGCGAGGACCGGATGGTGCCGCCACGGGGGCTTCTCCGTATCATCCTCCTCTTTCCTTCTTGGGGTTTTCAGTCTTTCAGGGTGAAGTGAGCTGCCATGTATTTGTTTCAAGTGTGGATAAGGCAGAGAAAGCACACCAGGCAGTAAAAATCAAAGTACTCACAAGGAACAGCAGAGGAATGGGGCCCATAGAACAAGTACCTTGGTTATCAGAGGGTCCTTCTGACGTGGTCACTTTTTTCATAAGACTTTCCAAGAAAATTTACTTAATTTCACATTACTTCTTTTAAGGCTGTGCCAAGCTGGTTAATTCTAGTCAGACTAGCTATTTAAGTGTCATGTGAAGAAAGTAACTTCTTCAGATGACTAAACTCTCCCTTCAAATTCAGTCATATATTCATTCACACAGCCTTGGTCCCATTGATAATACTGTCATCTTTGAAAACGATCACAGTTGGGGATTTGATATTAAAAATATCAGAAGACTATTTCATCTTGAAAAAAACGGGAGAGGACTAAAAAAGCCTTGAAGTTAATGAGTGGTACTCGGCTGGCTAATGGGTCCTTTTCAGGTGGACATTTCAGAGACTCCTAACAGGAAATTTCAATCTGAATGAAACCCATCAATGAGAAATTTATTAAATGGTTAAATTCTTTCACATTTATAAATCAGTATAGTTTATGGAATCTATAAGAGCATAAAATTTAAAGCACTCTCTCAAACTTGTCTTTAAAATGGGCCAGGAATAAGCTACCGTAATGCAGATTAGGACTGATTCTTAAATAAAACCAAATGATTTTTACAAGTCATTTAGAGAAATACATTGCTCACTTATAATCATTTATGGAACAACTTTGTGTGCCAATCGTTTTTAAAAATAGCTACCTTGAAACAATGTAATTTAAAAACAATTACCAATAACATAATTGGCAAAGAGTATTTTGAAATATAGCTTATGCTCAGAGAAATAAAAAAGCACTACTAGCTAGACTTACAATAAGTCACAGTTTTAAACAGAAACGTGTAAATACTCCAAGGTTCAAAATACCACATTTAGAAAATGTTTTAGATTTAAAAAGACAAAATAAGAGTACCATGGTTTTTAATACTGATGAAGCAAAGTGTATCCCTCTTAACTTTAAGATGGCAACTTGCTTCAACTGCTTATTTACAGTTATTATGGTTTTTAGGATAAAAGTAAATTATTAGGGAAAAACAGGTTTTCAAACAGTTGCTCGCCCAAATTCCATTTGGCTAGCAGGCAATAAGGAAACAGCAATGAAATATAAACATTTTCAGGAAAGTTCTATTTCTAGACTTAAACACTGATCATTCAACTGATCATAAAGATTAGATACCACAGAGTATCTCAAGTGTAATCTGGGGCAGCCCAGATTATTAAAGTGCGCCGAGTGACTGTTCTCGAGTTAGCTCTCAACCTCAAACTAGGAGGAGGGCGTCCTATGGCGGCCCTTATAGTAACATGGAGTTAACCGGTGAAGTCAAGTGATTTTCCTACCACTTTCTTTCTCTGTTTACTTTCTCTTCTTTTTCAGAAAAGATATCCTTTGAAGTTATATTTACCTGAACTCTCAAGAAAATGAGTACCTGATATTTAAAACGATGAAAAAAATTTAGTGGTCTCATTTAATTTCCTCTGCCATCACTCATCCTAAATGTAAACAAGATGCACACAATAGTACATGTTCCCTGATTCCTCCTGAGTTGTTTACATCTTAGACAAAAGGCTCTTCCAACTTTCAAGGATGCCCTGGAAGTTTATTCTAAAGTTTCTGTCGCAGTTCCTAATGAACCAAAGAAAAATCTTTTTTTTTCTTTTCTGAAGAGGATAGGTCTAAATGAACTAAATGGAAAGCTCTGAATTGTTATGGACTGGGATTTTCTAGTAAAAACACATGTTGGCAGTATAGAGCAGGCACTAATGGTAGTGAAAAGTCCACAGAAGATGGAGTGTTACAAGAAGAGATGGTTTCTTGCTATGGAGGAGTTCTCCTTTTGTTACAAAGCTTCTTTAGGAAGATTCTTTCTATTAAAAAGAAGTTGCAGAAACATGGCTTTGACATATAAGATAATGAAGGGAATCCTGAGTTTCAAATTCTCTAGTAATACATCAATACCAGGATTCCCGAGTAGTTAATTTCAGTTATTAAATATTAAATACAATATGAATACAGGTGACATTGAAGCCAATGCTCATACTTAAATACTATAAACAAAATATATGATGAATTGAAAAACTCCAACAAAATAGTATTTTCCAGTTCTTCTGAATCAATTGTCAAGACAGCTCTAAGATGTTTTCCCAACAATTGGATTTTCCCTAGAAAATAATAAAAGAAAATCATTTTCTCAAAGTTAAAAAATATAACACTTAAAAAAGTGACACATATCCGTTATTTATAATTTTCCCTCGATAATCTTTCATGCCGAGTCTTATTATTAAATAAGTGTTTACTGACCACCTATTAAATGTCAGGCACTATTGAGAAGCTATGGATGCAGTAGTGAACAAAACAGACAAGCCTTGGCCTCATGAAGTTTATATTCTCATATAGGGAAAATAAAATGAACAAGTAAAATATTTAGAACAAGAGAGACTTATTTTTCAACAGAGAAAAATTAAACTGGGAAGGGGTATAGTGGATGTGGGTATTGGCTGGGAGGTACTATTTAAGAAGGACAGTCAAGCACTGACTAGGACTTCATAGGGGATAGCCCATGGCTCCAAACAAACTGCATTACTACTGTCGTAAGAAAACAAATTACACCAATCAACTACCAGGGAGATGGTGGCGTGAGCAGGGTGGCAGAAATCTCCTCCAAAAACCATATATATTTATGAAAATACAACAAATACAACTATTCCTAAAAGAGACACCAGAAGGTACAGGACAACACCCAGCCTGCAGCTACACCTGAGAGGACTCGGCACCTCGGGAAGCAGGCAAGATACGGAGAAGCAACCCGGCCGGACCCAAGCACTCCCCCACCCCAGCGCACCGGTGGGAAGAGAGGATTCAGAGTGGGGAGTGGAAGCACAGGCCTGCCAAATAACCAGTCCTGGTGATCTGCACCAGGAACACTGACATACATCGCACGGTGTATTGGAGATTAGCTAAACAGGAGGGCAGGATCTGAGAAAGACAACGCAACCAGGTCCTCTCAGCGAGCTCCGCAGGACAAAAGAAAAGCGCGCGCTTTTTTAGGGGTCTTAAAGAGACAGGGGCCCAATGGAGGAGCAGGATCGTCCCAGTGCACTCAGCCCAGCAGGCTGGGAGTCCTGGGGAATTTCGGACCCCTTAGCCGGCGGCTGGGAAAAGCAGCTGCACCAAGACTTCCCACATTCGCTCCCTCCCTGGCCAGAGCCACAAAGGGCCCGGTGGAGAGGCCACGGCTGCAGAATAGTGGGGCAGCAGCACCACTTACAGCATCATCACAGAACCTACTCTCAGAAGGCGTGCTTTTTCTTTTCTTTTTTTCTTTTTCTGATCACATCTATCGCCATGAAAAGACAGAGGAATATGGTACAAACAAAGCTTACCCAAACAACCCCAGACCAGACAACCCCAGAGAGGGAGCCTGATGGGATGCACATGCAAAATCTTCCTGAAAAAGAATTCAGAATAAAAGTCATAACCATACTGATGGATCTACAGAGAAATATTCAAGAGCTGAGGGAGGAAGTGAGGGAACTGAGGAAAGACAATGCAGATGAGACAAGCGATCGATGGGCTTAGCAGCAGACTGGACAAGATGCGAGAGACTTAATGGAATAGAAATCAGAGAACAGGAATACAGAGAAGCTGAGGCAGAGAGAGATAAAAGGATCTCTAGGAATGAAGGAATATTAAGAGAACTGTGTGACTAATCCACATGGAACAATATTCGCATTATAGTAGTACCAGTGGAAGAAGAGAGAGAAAAAGGGATAGAAAGTGTCTTTGAAGAAATAATTGCTGAAAACTTCCCCAAGCTGGGGAAGGAAATAGTCTCTCAGACCATGGAAGCCTACAGATCTCCCAACACAAGGGACCCAAGGAAGAAAACACCAAGACACATAATAATTAAAATGGCAAAGATCAAAGATAAGGACAGAGAATTAAAGGCAGCTAGAGAGAGAAAAAATATCACCTACAAAGGAAAATTCATCAGACTATCATTAGACTTCTCAACAGAAACCTTACAGGCCAGAGGAGAATGGCATGATATATTTAACGTAATGAAACAGAAGGGCCTCGAACCAAGAATATTGTATCCAGCATGATTATCATTTAAATTTAAGGGAGGGATTAAACAATTTCCAGACAAGCGAAAGCTGAGGGAATTTGCCTCCCATTAACCACCTCTTCAGGATATCTTAAAGGGACTGCTCTAGATGGAAGCACTCCTAAGGCTAAAAAGAGGTCATCAGAGAAAATAAAATCATAGCAAAGAAAGCAGACCATCCAAATACTAATGAATGGCAAAGAATAAAACACCTAGTATATAAAGAATGGAGGAGGAAGAATAAGCAGGGAGAGAAATAAAGAATCATCAGACTGTGTTTACAATAATTTAACAAGAAAGTTAAGTTAGACTGTTAGACAGTAAAGAAGCTACCCTTGAACCTTTGGTAACCACGAATCTAAAGCCAGCAATGGCAATAAGTACATATCTATCGATAATCACCCTAAATGTAAATGGACTGAATGCACCAATCAAAAGACACAGAGTAATAGAATGGATAAAAAAGCAAGGACCATCTATATGCTGCATACAAAAGACTCACCTCAAAACCAAAGATATACCCAGACTAAAGGTGAAGGGATTGAAAAAGATATTTCATGCAAACAACAAGGAGAAAAAAGCAGGTGCTGCAGTACTTGTATCAGACGAAATAGACTTCAAAATGAAGAAAGTAGCAAGAGATAAAAAAGGACATTACATAATGATAAAGGGGTCAGTCCAACAAGAGGATATAACCATTTTAAATATATATGCACCCAACACAGGAGCGAAATGTGAAACAAATACTAACAGAATTAAAGGAGGAAATAGAAAGCAATGCAGTCATTTTAGGAGACTTCAACACACCACTCCCTCCAAAGGACAGATCAACCAGACAGAAAATAAGTAAAGACACAGAGGCACTGAACAACACACTAGAACAGATGCACCTAACAGACATCTACAGAACTCTGCACCCAAAAGCAACAGGATACACATTCTTCTCAGGTGCACATGGAACATTTTCCAGAACAGACCACATACTAGGCCACAAAAAGAACCTCAGTAAATTCAAAAATATTGAAATTCTACCAACCAACGTCTCAGATCACAAAGGTATAAAACTAGAAATAAATTTTAGAAAGAAAACAAAAAGGCTCACAAATACATGGAGACTTCACAACATTCTCCTAAATAATCAATGGGTCAACGACCAAATTAAAGCAGAGATCAAAGAATATATGGAGACCAATGACAACAACAACACCAAGCCACAACTTCTGTGGGATGCAGCAAAGGCAGTTCTAAGAGGAAAGTATATTGCAGTCCAGGCCTATTTAAAGAAGGAAGAACATTCACAAATGAATAGTCTAAAGACACAATTACTGAGATTGGAAAAAGAAGAACAAATGAGGCCCAAAGTCACCAGAAGGAGGGACATAATAAAGATCAGAGAAGAAATAAATAAAATTGAGAAGAATAAAACAATAGAAAAAAATCAATGAAACCAAGAGCTGGTTCTTTGAAAAAATAAACAAAATAGATAAACCCCTAGTCAGACTCATTAGGAGAAAAAGAGAATCTACACACATAAACAGAATCAGAAATGAGAAAGGAAAAATCATGACAGACCCCACAGAAATACAAAGAATTATAAGAGAATAAATATTATGAAAATCTATAGGCTAACAAGCTGGAAAACCTAGAAGAAATGGACAACTTCTTAGAAAAATACAACCTTCCACAACTGACCAAACAAGAAACAGAAAAACTAAAAAGACCAAATACCAGCAACGAAATTGAAGCGGTAATCAAAAAACTACCCAAGAACAAAACCCCCGGACCAGATGGATTCACCTCTGAATTTTACCAGACATATAGAGAAGACATAATACCCATTCTCTTTAAACTTTTCCAAAAAACAGAAGAGGAGGGAATACTTCCAAACTCATTCTATGAAGCCAGCATAACTCTAATACCAAAACCAGGCAGAGACCTCACCAAAAAAGAAAATTACAGACCAATATCCCTGATGAACGTAGATGCAAAAATACTCAACAAAATATTAGCAAACCGAATTCAAAAATACATCAAGAGGATCATACACCATGAACAAGTGAGATTCATCCCAGGGATGCAAGGATGGTACAACATTTGAAAATCCATCAGCATCATCCACCACATCAACAAAAAGAAGAACAAAAACCACATGATCATCTCCATAGATGCTGAAAAAGATTTGACAATATTCAGCATCCATTCATGATTAAAACTCTCAACAAAATGGGTATAGAGGGCAAGTACCTTAACATCATAAAGGCCATATATGACATACCCACAGCTAACACCACACTTAACGGCGAGAAGCTGAAAGCTTTTCATCTAACATCGGGAACAAGACAGAGATGCCCACTCTCTCCACTGTTATTCAACATAGTACTAGAGGTCCTAGCAACGGCAATCAGACAAAACAAAGAAATACAAGGCATCCAGATTGGTAAAGAAGAAGTCAAATTGTCACTATTTGCAGATGACATGATATTGTACATAAAGAACCCTAAAGACTCCACCCCAAAACTACTAGAACCAATATCTGAATTCAGCAAAGTTGCAGGATACAAAATTAACACACAGAAATCTGTTGCTTTCCTATATACTAACGATGAGCTAACAGAAAGAGAAATCAGGAAAACAATTCCATTCACAATTGCATCAAAAAGAATAAAATACCTAAGAATAAACCTAATGAAGGAACTGAAAGACCTATACCCTGAAAACTACAAGACAATCCTAAGAGAAATTAAAGAGGACACTAACAAATGGAAATGCATCCCATGCTCCTGGCTAGGAGGAATAAATATTGTCAAAATGGCTATACTACCTAAAGCTATCTACAGATTCAACGCAATCCCTATGAAACTACCAACAGCTTTCTTCAGTGAACTGGAACAAATAATTCTAAAATTCATATGGAACCAGAAAGGACCCCGAATAGCCAAATCAATCCTAAGAAGGAGGAATAAAACAGGGGGAATTACGCTCCCTGACTTCAAGCTCTACTACAAAGCCACAGTAATCAAGACAATTTGGTGTTGGCACAAAAACAGACCCACAGACCAGTGAAACAGAATAGAAAATCCAAACATTAACCCAAACATATACAGTCAATTAATATTGATAAAGGAGCCTTGGATATACAATGGGGAGATGACAGCCTCTTCAGCAGCTGGTGTTGGAAAAACTGGACAGCTACATGTAAGAGAATGAAACTGGACTACTGTCTAACCCCATACACAAAAGTGAACTCAAAATGGATCAAAGACCTGAATGTAAGTCATGAAACCATAAAACTCTTAGAAAAAAACATAGGCAAAAATCTCTTGGACATAAACAGGAGCGACTTTTTCATGAACATATCTCCCCGGGCAAGGGAAACAAAAGCAGAAAGGAACAAGTGGGACTATATCAAGCTGAAAAGCTTCTGTACAGCAAAGGACACCATCAGTAGAACAAAAAGACATCCTACAGTATGGGAGAATACATTCATAAATGACATATCTGATAAGGGGTTGACATCCAAAATATATAAAGAACTCAAGCAACTCAACAAACAAAAAGCAAACAATCCAATTAAGAAATGGGCAGAGGACATGAATAGACATTTCTCCAAAGAAGAAATTCACATGGCCAACAGGCACATGAAAAGATACTCCACATCACTAATCATCAGAGAAATGCAAATTAAAACCATAATGAGATATCACCTTACACCAGTGAGGATGGCCAACATCCAAAGCACAAACAACAAGAAATGTTGGCGAGGATGTGGAGAAAAAGGAACCCTCCTACAGTGCTGGTAGGAATGCAAATTAGTTCATCCATTGTTGAAAACAGTATGGAGGTTCCTCAAGAAACTCAAAATAGAAATACCATTTGACCCAGGAATCCCACTCCTAGAATTTACCCTGAGAATGCAGCAGCCCAGTTTGAAAAAGACCTATGCACCCCTATGTTTATTGCAGCACTATTTACAATAGCCAAGAAATGGAAGCAACCTAAGTGTCCATCAGTAGATGAATGGATAAAGAAGGTGTGGTATATATACACAATGGAATATTATTCAGCCATAAGAAGAAAACAAATCCTACCATTTGCGACAACATGAATGGAGCTAGAAGGTATTGTGCCCAGTGAAATAAGCCAAGGGGAAAAAGAAAGTATCAAATGATCTCACTCCTCTGTGAAGTATAAGAACAAAGAAAAAAACTGAAGGAACAAAACAGCAGCAGACTCACAGAACCCAAGAATGGACTAATAGTTACCAAAGGGAAAGGGACTGGGGAGGATGGGTGGGAAGGGAGGCATAAGGGGGAAAAAGGGGCATTACCATTAGCAGATGTAATGTAGGGGGGGCATGGGGAGGGCTGTACAACTCAGAGAAGAGAAGTAGTGATTCTATAGCATCTCACTACGCTGATGGACAGTGACTGTAATGGGGTTGGTGGGGGGGACTTGATGAAGGGGGTAGTTCAATAACCATAATATTGCACATGTAATTGTAGATTAATGATACCAAAATAAAAAAAAAAGAAAACGAATTACATTAATGTGGAAAAAACAGGATTAGGATGCTTATGATAACCTTTCTAATGCACTGAGCCCTCTATCGAAGACCATAAATATTTATACCTGGCGAACTGATTTATTATTCATAAATATAATTATCAATACACATGATTTTTAAAAAATATTTAAAATGGGGAAGTCAAGATTAAAAGCTCCCTCACTAATCAGCTGTGTGACCTTAGGCAAGGCACTTAACTGCCCTAGGCCTCCGTTCCTCTAGCTGTAAAATGGGACTATAACCATGCTGAGCTAGAGTGAGGATCTGCGCTGGAGTGAGGATCAGCGGGAGTGTGCACTGTGGCAAACACTTGTTTGCTGGTCTGGGAACCATCCCCTCCCTATTTACTTCTGTGCAAACAGAACCCTGATTCTAGTGCTAGTCCTGGATAGTCCCTGTGTTCCAGGGAAGCTAGGGGTAACTTCAGATAAGGTCTTTTCTCTTAGTGAGGAGGAACCCGCTTTCTGCCTCTGGATACCACTGTACAAAAATGAGGCTCTAAACTACTGCAGCCCATCTGTGACCATGAAGGGGGAGACGTGAAGGAGTCAGAAATCATCATGCTGAGGATGGCTAAATGAATGATGACATGTTGACAGCGTCTAGCTGCTTGATGACTGTGTTGAGCTGCTGAATTAAGCTAGTACAGAAGTTAGGACTTACTTTGTGAGATTTAAAAATTTCCTATTGATTAAGCCACTTCAACTGGACCTCTGTGTTACTTGCTGCTAACAGCGACCTCTAGTGGTGTGGTGTGAAGTACCAGGCAACCGGGCCCGGTGGTAGAATAAGCTCCTAGTAAACGTTAGCTGCTGCTGTTGTCAGGCACTGTACTATCAATCGACGTCTGAGAGGGATCCAAAGAATCAACTCTAAAATACTTCTAGCACTTTCACAGTGATTTTTTTTTGTAGTTCAAATGTATAAGGCATTGTGGGGGATACTAAAAAGGAAAAGGATCAGTAAAAACAAAAACAAAAAGCTACTAAGTATTCAATTTAATGAATTACATTAGAATATTAACATTAAAAGTTGTGATGAAGTACAGTATCAACATAATGAAATGATACCAGAAAAGAAAAGACAAAGACCACTGTGTGAGTGGCCAGGGAAACTTGCACAAGAAAAAGGCTCTGTGCTGGGCCTTGAAAGATGAAGGCAAGCAGGAGGCCTGTCTCTCAGGCCTGAGCACACAGTGACAAGAGGTGATCTCACACATTACGTTTAAAACCTTAAAAATACTTACTTGCTCCCATATTTTGCACTACTAGATCTTTTCTTCCTATACTTTTCATGAGGTTCATCTAACTTCTCTATGATGCTTTTTATTTGTTGAATTGTCTTAAAAGTTGTTACAGAGTCCTCGATTACAAAGTTAGAATAGTCGTCAGGCTCCGTCTGGGGTCCTTGATAGACAGCTATAGTTCCACAAGCCTCTATAGGGAGCAATGAAAACTCTGATCAGACAACTTAATTCCACAAATATAATTTGTAGTACAAATAAGAACTTTTGAAGTGTCTCAAACTGGGGAGATTTCCTCTGGAAATGCACAGATAACCAAAATTAATTCATTTTATTAATTATGATAACATTTATACAAAAAACAGTATTTTTACTTCACAAGTATCTCTAAAAAAAGGCTTTGGGAGTTTATTGAGTTTGGTAAATATGTATTTTCAACTTTTAAGATAACGCCAAAGCAATACTTCAAGAATTGGTAATGAAGAATCATGGTTATATAAAAATACTTTAAATGGTATTTACCTTCCATTTTCTGCAACTTAAGTAAACTGAGAGTAAAAAGGGAATAAATTCTTTCTGTTTCTCTATCTTCATCAATATCTATTTGGATGTCTGCAGGGACACCTCTATGGTGAAAATAAAATTAAAGATGTTAGAAAAATTTCACTTTATTAACATACCAAAGACTTTTGCTGGTTTGAGATGAAAAACAAAACCACAGAATTTTGCAGCAGGAACCTCAGAAAGCTAGTCTCCTTCGATAATTAAATAAAACGAGACTGAGAGAGATTTGGTTATTATGCAACTCTAACCAAAGGGAGGGGAATTTTAAAGTAAAATCATTTTCATAATCTATGCTTCATCACAAAGGCAATACATTATTTCTGAAGCCTATAATGGCTATTCCAAACAATAAGAGAATGCTAAGTCCTTCTTCCTTGATATTTTGGTCAGGCTTGTACATCTATGTAACACTGAACTTTCCCCCCCTTTTTTGACTTACGCCAGCCACTATTGAGAACATTTTTATCACCCCAAAAAGAAACCCAACATCTATTACCATTTCTCATTCCTCTCTCCCTCAAGCCCCTCACAGTCAGTATTTAATTTCTGTCTGTATGATTTGCCTGTTGTGGACACTTTATATAAATGTTACTGTACAGTATATGGCTTTGGTGTCTGGCTTCCTTCACTTAGTATGTTTTTAAGGTTCATCTGTTTTGCATAACATATCAGTACTTCATTCCATTTCATGGATGAATGATTTTTTTTGTATGACTATACCACATTTGAAACATTACTTTTTTAATCAGTAAGAAACTTACGCAGTACATGGCTTGCAGCCGAGAATGTTTTCACTGGTCTCCTGGCAACATAGCCAGCTTCCATTTAGATATGCAGAGGGATGATAAAAACTGAGCCTGTTCTGATTGCACCGGCTCACCCTGCAGAGCACGTCTATCCATTCATTTGCTTCTACACAATTATTTGCCTGGACATAGAGTGGCTTCTCCGTGTGTATTACTTGGAACATCTTCACAGGCAATTAAGATGAAAAGTTAGTGACAAATTCTAAAAAACCAACACATAGTATAAAACAGAAAAATGTATGTAACAGAGATAGTTTGCTTCTCTAGATAACTGATGCTCAGGTATCTTATGAATTGTTACTTCTCAAGCCCCAAGGACAATCTGAGTTACGTAGTACTAAGTAGTACAACACAGTATCATCTTTAGAAGCCACACATGTCTAAAGGAATGGACTATCACATAAATAGGAATAAAGGGAGGGCATTTCAGATGTAGGAAAAAGTATGAGTGAGGGCAAAGCAGTGGGAAAACCAGGAAATCATCGTGTTGGCTGGAGTGTATGATATCTACTGAGTGGGAGAAGATTAGGCTGCACAGACTGGTTGGAACTATATTGTTAAAGTCTTGAATGTCAAGTTGAGAAGTTTGATAGTAAGCAAGTATTGAGCAAGGTATCCATAACTTAATAGGCTAGACAGACTACCTAAGGCATGAACAATAATGGAAAAATTTAAGACACAATTCCAGCCAGAATTATAAAATATTAATGATTAATGGCAAATACTAAAATAACCTCTTGAAATTTTCCAATTAATTTATTTTTAACTTAAATGATTATTTATGTAACTTACATTTTTCTTGTTGAAAGAGCTCTCTTCCAGTTTTTCCACAGCAAGAATATTTTTCACTGGAATTGTGTAAATTGCATCTTTACCTAAGAAATAAAAGAACAAAATTAAGTAATTTCCATCAGAACTATAAAGGTGAAAGGTTAATTCTATAAGGTTTAAGCTCATCCTTTTGACAGAAGGGGTATAGGTAAACTACAGATTTGCAAATGGTACATATATAAATATTCTTTATTTTATAGAACAGATGAATTTTGATTATTTTCTATGAGGTGACTTCCTCTTTACCTTTTTCAATACAAAATTTAAAATATTTTCAAGGAAAAATGTGGGAATAAACTTGATCTCTATGTAGAAAATAAAAATGTTATTTTGTAAAAATTATATAGGAACTGAAAAAATAATATAATTAGCAAATGAAGCCTACTCAAATTGTTCATTACTATCACAAATTGGCTGGTTAGCTGACAAGCATTACCAGATTTATTCTAAGAGATACAGGGAACAAAAGTAAAAATTTTTCCAGTAGAGTGAATACTTAACCTAAGAATCTGGAGATCTGAGTTTGCTAAAGGAGCTCCATAACAACATGGCATGCGGATGTGGTGTAGTTTAACTTAAAATTTACTTGAGAATAGACTATAACTCATATAGTCACAGAAACTATCAGCAAATATAATTATGACTTTTTCTGGCCATTCTGTAATGTTCTTAG
>JAVSCE010019759.1:0-118019 GCA_032199065.1 Smutsia gigantea | reverse complement strand
TATTTTAAAGGGATTGCTCTAGATGGAAGCACTCCTAAGGCTAAATAGATGTCACCAGAGAAAATAAAATCATAGCAAAGAAAGCAGACCATCCAAATACTAACTAAAGGCAAAAAATAAAATCAACTATCCACAAAAAGAGTCAAAGGAAACACAAAAGAGTACAGAATAAAACACCAAACATATAAAGAATGGAGGAGGAAGAATAAGAAGGGAGAGAAATAAAGAATAATCAGACTGTGTTTATAATAGCTTAATAAGAGAGTTAAGTTAGATGGTTAGATAGTAAAGAAGCTACCCTTGAACCTTTGGTAACCACGAATCCAAAGCCTGCAACATAAATAAGTACCCATCTATCGATAATCACCCTAAATGTAAATGGACTGAATGCACCAATCAAAAGACACAGAGTAATAGAATGGATAAAAAAGCAAGACCCATCTATATGCTGCTTACAAGAGACACACCTCAAACCCAAAGATATACACAGACTAAAAGTGAAGGGATGGAAAAAGATATGTCATGCAAACAACAAGGAGAAAAAAAGCAGGTGTTGCAGTACTTGTTATCAAACAAAATAGACTTCAAAGCAAAGAAAGTAGCAGGAGATAAAGAAGGACATTACACAATGATAAAGGGGTCAGTCTAACAAGAGGATATAACCATTATAAATATAAATGCACCCAATACAGGAGCACCGACATATGTGAAACAAAACTAACAGAATTAAAGGAGGAAATAGAATGCAATCCATTCATTTTAGGAGACTTCAACACACCACCCACTCCAAAGGACAGATCAACCAGACAGAAAATAAGTATGGACACAGAGGCACTGAACAACACACTAGAACAGATGGACCTAACAGACATCTACAGAACTCTACACCCAAAAGCAGCAGGATACATATTCTTCCCAAGTGCACATGGAACATTTTCCAGAATAGACCACATACTAGGCCACAAAAAGAACCTCAGTAAATTCAGAAATACTAAAATTCTACCAATCAACTTCTCAGATCACAAAGGTATAAAACTAGAAAATATTGTACAAAGAAAACAAAAAGGCTCACAAACACATGGAGACTTAACAACATGCTCCTAAATAACCAATGGATCAATGACCAAGTTAAAACAGAGATCAAGCAATATATGGAGACAAATGACAACAACAGCACAAAGCCCCAACTTCTGTGGGACACAGTGAAGGCAGTTCTAAGAGGAAAGTATATTGCAATGCAGGCCTATTTAAAGAAGGAAGAGCAATCCCAAATGAACAGTCTAAAGTCACAATTATTGAAATTGGAAAAAGAAAAACAAATGAGGCCCAAAGTCAGCAGAAGGAGGGACATAATAAAGATCAGAGAAGAAATAAATAAAATTGAGAAGAATAAAACAATAGAAAAAAATCAATGAAACCAAGAGCTGGTTCTTTGAAAAAAATAAACAAAATAGATAAACCCCTAGCCAGACTTATTAAGAAAAAAATAGAGTCTACTCAGATAAACAGAATCAGAAATTAGAAAGGAAAAATCACGACAGACCCCACAGAAATACAAAGAATTATTAGAGAATACTATGAAAATCTATATGCTAACAAGCTGGAAAACCTAGAAGAAATGGACAACTTCTTAGAAAAATACAACCTTCCAAGACGGACCAAGGAAGAAACAGAAAATCTAAACAGGCCAATTACCAGCAACGAAATTGAATTGGTAATCTAAAAACTACCCAAGAACAATACCCCCGGGCTAGATGTATTCACCGCTGAATTTTGTCAGACATATAGAGAAGACATAATACCCATTCTCCTTAAAGTTTTCCAAAAAATAGAAGAGGAGCGAATACTTCCAAACTCATTCTATGAAGCCAGCATCACTCTACTACCAAAACCTGGCAAAGACTCCACCAAAAACGAAAATTACAGACCAATATCCCTGATGAACGTAGATGCAAAAATACTTGACAAAATATTAGCAAACCGAATTCAAAAATACATCAAGAGGATCATACACCATGATCAAGTGGGATTCTCAGGGATGCAAGGATGGTACAACCTTCGAAAATCCATCAACATCATCCACCACATCAACAAAAAGAACAAAAACCACATGATCATTTCCATAGATGCTGAAAAGCATTCAACAAAATTCAACATCCATTCATGATAAAAACTCTTAACAAAATGGGTATAGAGGGCATGTACCTCAACATAATAAAGGCCATATAAGACAAACCCACAGCCAACATCATACTTAACAGCAAGAAGCTGAAAGCTTTTCCTTTAAGATCAGGAACAAGACAGGGATGCCCACTCTCCCACTGTTATTCAACATAGTCCTGGAGGTCCTAGCCACGGCAATCAGACAAAACAAAGAAATACATGGCATCCAGATTGGTAAAGAAGAAGTCAAACTGTCACTATTTGCAGATGACATGATATTGTACATAAAAAAAACCCTAAAGACTCCACTCCAAAACTACTAGAACTAATATCTGAATTCAGCAAAGTTGCAGGATACCAGATTAACACACAGAAATCTGTTGCTTTCCTATACACTAATGATGAGGTAAAAGAAAGAGAAATCAGGAAAACAATTCCATTCACAACTGCATCAAAAAGAATAAAATACCTAGGAATAAACCTAGCAAAGGAAGTGAAAGACCTATACCCTGAAAACTACAAGCCACTCCTAAGAGAAATTAAAGAGGACACTAACAAATGGAAATTCATCCCATGCTCTTGGCTAGGAAGAATAAATATTGTCAAAATGACTATACTACCTAAAGCAATCTACAGATTCAATGCAATCTGTATCAAAATACCAACAGCTTTCTTCAATGAACTGGAACAAATAGTTCAAAAATTCATATGGGACCACAAAAGACCCCAAATAGCCAAAGCAATCCTGAGAAGGAGGAATAAAACAGGGGAATTATGCTCCCTGACTTCAAGCTCTACTACAAAGCCACAGTAATCAAGACAATTTGGTACTGGCGGTACTGGCACAAGAACACACCCACAGACCAGTGGAACAGAATAGAGTCCAGATATTAACCCAAACACATGTGGTCAATTAATATACGATAAAGAAGCCGTGGATATACAATGGGGAAATGAAAGCCTCTTCAACAGCTGGTGTTGGCAAAACTGGACAGATACATGTAAGAGAATGAAACTGGATCACTGTCTAACCCCATACACAAAAGTAAACTCAAAATGGATCAAAGACCTGAATGTAAGTCATGAAACCAAAAAACTCTTAGAAAAAAACATAGGCAAAAATCTCTTGGACACAAACATGAGCAACTTCTTCATGAACATATCTCCCCAGGCAAGGGAAACAAAAGCGAAAATGAACAAGTGGGACTATATCAAGCTGAAAAGCTTCTGTACAGCAAAGGACACCATCAGTAGAACAAAAAGACATCCTACAGTATGGGAGAATATATTCATAAATGACATGTCCAATAAGGGGTTCACATCCCAAATATATAAAGAGCTCACGTACCTCAACAAACAAAAAGCAAATAATCCAATTAAAAAATGGGCAGAGGATCTGAGCAGACACTTCTCCAAAGAAGAAATTTAGATGGCCAACAGGTACATGAAAAGAATGCTCCACATCTCTAATCATCAAAGAAATGCAAATTAAAACCACAATGAGATATCACCGCACACCAGTGAGAATGGCCACCATCCAAAACACAAACAACAACAAATGTTGCCAAGGATGTGGAGAAAAGGGAACCCTCCTACACTGCTGGTGGGACTGCAAATTAGTTCAACCATTGTGGAGAGCAGTATGGAGGCTCCTCAAAAAACTCAAAATAGAAATATCATTTGACCCCGGAATTCCACTCCTAGGAATTTACCCTAAGAATGCAGCAGCCCTGTTTGAAAAAGACAGATGCACCCCTATGTTTATTGCAACACTATTTACAATAGCCAAGAAATGGAAGCAACCTAAATGTGCATCAGTAGATGAATGGATTAAGAAGATATGGTACATATACACAATGGAATATTATTCAGCCATAAGAAGAAAAAAAAATCCTACCATTTGCAACAACATGGATGGAGGTAGAGGGTATTATGCTCAGTGAAATAAGCCAGGCAGAAAAAGACAAGTATCAAATGATTTCACTCATATGTGGAGTATAAGAACAAAGAAAAAACTGAAGGAACGAAACAGCAGCAGATTCACAGAACCCAAGAATGGACTAACAGTTACCAAACAGAAAGGGACTGGGGAGGATGGGTGGGAAGGGAGGGGCAAGGGAGAAAAAGGGGCATTATGATGAGCAGACATAATGTAGGGGGGGGTCACAGGGAGGGCTGTACAACACAGAGAAGACAAATAGTGATTCTATAGCATCTCACTTTGCTGATGGACAGTGACTGTAATGGGATATGTGGTGGGAACCTGATGATGGGGAGAGTCTAGTAACCATAACGTTGCACATGTAATTGTAGATTAATGATACAAAAAATATACATGTATGTATGTATAAATGCATGACAAGTCTATTCAACATAAGTAAATGTTTTCTGTGTTGGGAAGCCCACTAAAAATTCATGGAAGGTGTGTGCGCATTAAGGAGGAGGATAGGAGGATTTCTCATGGGGGAACCTAGCTCAAGAGGGCTTAGAGATTTGGTTGTATAGTTGGATTTACCATTAGGCAAATGTAGGTAATGACCGAGCATTTCTTGGGGCTTTCCTCTAAGGTAAGAATCATATTCCATGGCTTTCTCCCTTGGAACCCCTCCTTCATCACCTTTAGTCAACCAAACACCCCAGAGGCCCTGCCAGATGCTAGAGTGTGGGGAAGTTGGGGTTCCTATGGCCAGGATCCTCACTGAACTTAAACCACCCGATGATGTAACTGGCCCGTTGCTAGGCTACCACTTCCACACCTTTAGGCAATAAGCTATTACTGTGCTGTAAAGAGAGCTTGGCCCAGTGCTCTGGGCGGAGGCAGAGACGCTAGTGCTCGACCTACCGCCAGGAGAACAAGCCGGGTAATAAAACCTTTCACCCCAAAGAACGTTTTGCTGTCAATTTCTTTGGTCGCACTGAATCCATAGCGAACTTGCCTGGGGCTGAAACCCATTGGCAAGACATAGGGCACCAAAAGAGATGGAAGATCAGAAACAAGTACCTTATTAAGGATGCTGCTCTACGGGGAAAATGGAGCAGACATATAGAAAAAAATTAAATGAGAAAATGTACTGTTTTATAAAAAGAAATTGAGGGTAGATGTCAAATGATTTTGTAGTTCCAATGAGGTTGTTCAACTTCTTGCCTTCAAGTTCTAAATGAGCCCCCTTTACCCTGACAAAATCCCCTTGAATTTGAGAAGGAATTGATCCTTGACTAAAACATCCTACAAGTGACTGAGTCTCATGGACTGGCGGGTAGATCTATGGGAGACAGTATGTATAAGTAATCCAAAATGACCCAGTGGTCTCTCAGACTGGAGCAGTTTAGGATCCGGTTTTCTGGTATGTAACCCTAGACCTAACGTGCAGCTCTGACTTTTAGGTCTAGTCCACTACAGATCTTTAGCAAAAGATTTTAGCCTAATTAGTTAACACATCTAACCTGAAGCTCCTCCATAACTAACCATCTGTCTACCACCACCACTGTAGATGGCTAATTACATCCAGGTATGATACTGATTGGTTTGGATCAGTTTATTGTTGCCATTGAAGTGGAATGCAATTAATTGTATGGTTTTGAGTTGTTCAAAAATAATTCTACTGCATCGTGAATAAAAGGATATGAGAAAAATCTATTGACTACAGGAAAACAGGCATGAATAAACTCTCTAAGTACTTTTAACTCATATTTGAGTCATAGGTATTACCTGTGTACCAAGACAGGATCTTTTTGAATCACCATCATTATTAAGAAAAATTTAATGAGGCCCACACACTCTTGGAATTTTAATAATGGAACCCAGGTTGGAGAATACTTGGATGTCCATGTCAGTGATAGTTCAATGCATCAGAGGAGGAGGTACAGGTGCCCGGGTGAAGACATGTGCTTAAGGCAGTTCAAGCTTAGACACTTGCTATGCCTTGTCTAGCTTATTTAATCAGTTTTCTTTTCCCCTTGGTCACCCTGCTACAAGTCTTCACCACGCCAATGCCACATTCATGCAGCAGCCAGAGCGATCTTTCAAGAACACAAATCAAAGTCCTTTCTCTGCTTATACTTTTCCAGCTATCAGAACATGGTTCTCAGACTTTCTTGGGTTTAAAAATCACCTGGTGAAACTGACATATACAGATGCCTGGGACCCACAGTCAGTGATTCTAATGCGGTACTATCTGGCAGAGCCGTAATAGGATATTTAATAAGCTGCCAAGGGGATTCTAGTGCAGTGGCCTGGACATACTGTATGGTCTTGCAGCATGCCAATGGCTTGTAGCATGAAGCCCATAATTCCTTAGTGACAAGCAAGGACCTCCATGATCTAACTCTGCTATAACCTGGCCTCATCTCCTACCTCTCCTGCTTTATTTTATGCACCCTCCAGCAAAAACAAGCCTCTCCAGGTTATCCACTCCTGCCATGCTCTTTCAGGCCTAAGTACTTTTCCCCCTGGTGTTCCCACTATCTGGAAGGCCCTTCTCCACTTATGTCTACCATGATTAGGTAAATTGTTGTCCAGGGTCTCATCTGTGCAATGGTGACTAGCTGAAAAGCCAGCTTTTCCCAGGGCTGTGTCCCCCTGGAGGCAGGAACACACTTGTCTGACTGGGCACTCAGAGGATACAAACTTTTGGAGATTCACTTACTCAAAGAGAATGACTTTTCTAATTCTGAGAGAGGGTTTGTGCTGGAGGAAGCTCTGTCCCTTTTGTCTCCTGGGCACAGTGTTATTCATTCGCAAGACTCAGCCTGTTACCACTGCTAGCTGGGTCGGAAACCTTCCTCACTACCCTGCAATGCTGCTGTTCTTCACTCACCCCATAGTCCTGTGGTCACCTCAAATTCCTGGCCTATAGTGGTGACACCATAAATATGTATAACTGTGAAAGCATCTCAAAGGAAATTTTAGTCGTGGGCCAATATTTCTAATACCACCAAGAGCATCTGCTCTGGTTTCCAGCCCCCTGTGCTCTGTCTACAGAGATGCAGAGGGGAACACTTTCCCATCCTGCCCTTAAGATCAGGGGCCCTTTAACTCTTGCCCTGAATCAGTACTTCGCCTTCCTTGGAATTCATCTTCAGCAACACCCTACCTCCCTGTACACTGGCCTTCCTACCAGATCCAAGGAAGTGCCATCCACTCACTGCCCACTGGGCCTTCAGTCATAACTGGAGTTCCTTCCATCTACTCCAATCTCCTGGTCCACTTCTTAAACAATCATCCTTCAAGAACCATCTTCTAGTAGGCTCTGTTGATTTTCCATTCTCCTCCAAACAACACTCTCCTTGGACACAAAGTTGGGATGCCTCAGTGCTGACAGCTATGTTTTCCACCATGCAGGAGAGAGTCAGTGAATAGCACCTAACCCTGGTGCTTCTCACCAGGCTGCCTTACAGTCTGTCATGGATTTTCCTTTTCACAAAGGGGCCTGCTTACCATACTCTGCACTCACATGCATTATCTCCACTGAAGGGGCCCCTCTTCCTAATTTAGACAAAGAATCATATAAACAAAGCCCTCCTTTTTGTTTCTATTAGCATCTTGGAAATTTCCTTGGTTATAGCAATGGGATTCTGATTAGTATTTGTCTTCTCTTTTCACAAGTACCCTGTGGGTTTGTTGAGGTCAGGAACTTGGCCTTACTAATCTCTGTACTCTCAAGCAAAGTGCTTGGTTCAAAGGAAGCAAACAAAGACATTTATCAAATCAATCAAATTGTAAAGTGCAGAAGTCTCCAAACCAATCATAAGTGTATAGCCTACTGATACACTCAATCACTCATCTGTTCATTTATTTTCATTCACTTATTTTTAATCACATGAACCACACTGAGCCTTAATTTTCTCAGCTATACAGTGGGAACAATGATCTCTCTTCTGATTATCTCACTAGAAAGTTGAGCATCAAAAGAGGGATGTTATAAAGGAACATTTCAAACTGAAATAAGAAAAAAAGGCACTATAGTAAGACATGCAGACACCTTTTGGAATCATTTTATCCATGGACTTTTGGCATCCATGAAAATTAAAGTTTCAAGTAGCAATATCCAAGTGGATTTCACAAAATCAGGGATTTCTCAGAAACTGAATTCTGTGGTTATATTTTGGAAACAATTAACTTTTTTTTTAAGTTAATTGATCTTTTTAACAGCAAGATTTTCAGAACCTTCAATATGGTATCACCACACATCTCCAAGCAGTGATGAAGTGAGCAGATTCTCCAAACTTAATTGATCAGAGAACCTTGCTGCTGGTGAATTAGTTAAGGATCCAGTCCCTCACCCGTACCCCAACCCTCAGAGCACATTTTGGAAAAAATGGTCAGGAAAGGATTACATTCAGACACACTGTCTTCAGGAAAATTGGCACCAAATTCCACCCAGCAAAGGGACCATCCTTTCAGGTTTATAAAATATAAATCTTTTATAAAGGTTTTCAGAAAACTAATGAAAATCTCAAGAGAAGGCACTGTAGTATATTAAATTATTTCCCTGAAGCTAAATAAAGCTACAATATATTTCAAGACAAGTTTATTTTTGTAACTACAACTGCATTTTGAAGGACGAGGTCCATTGCAACCATCATTTTCTGAATCACCTCTGTCTCTTGCTGTATTTCTCCATCTTTCTTAACTCCCAACCACTTAAGGATAGACTCCTTCTGCTGGGCGAGGTCTGTGTAGGAAATGATCATAAATCAAGTTGGTTCAACACTATTCACTTACAGGAACCATTGCTTCCTGTCAAGCCAGTTTACTCAGTGTTTCAATATGTATTCAGTCCTGTTTCCATCCTTTTGTTTGTGTCATTGCCTCCACAGAAAGTCTCTCTTTTTCTTCACTCTTTTTTTCTTCCTTTTCTCTTGCCACTTCTTTTTTTTCTCCTTTCTTCTGCCCTTCCTTCCATCCAGCCCTTAAAATGCCCACAGCCCTTGAACTGAACAACCTGATTGGTGCATCTCTCATGTTTCATCTCCCAATCAGACAGTGAGCCATCCTGTGGGACGCACTGCATCAGTAGGCACAGCATTATCAGCTTCTCCCCTTAGTGCCTAATACAGGGCACTGAGCAAAACAGGTACGTGAATTAGCATTAAAAGTAGCAACAAGAGACTTTATCATGCATAGAAAGTTTCACATACGAAATGACTGATACACAAAATGTGTATGAGGTTGGTACAATCTTAAGCACTATTTTAGATATGAAGAAACTGAAGCTCAGAGGGGAATTTAATGATATTCAAAGTGAGAATGGCAAAGCTAGTGACAGGAATTGACATTTTGGAAGCTCTAAATGCTTTAGTGTGCTGTTTCATCACTGTTAATCATTTTCAAAAATGCTTTAACAGAAAGGAGACAGGCATTTGATAGACTGGAGGCTACGTTTGATGCATTTAATGTTTACTTCCTTTCTAAAGCTAGCTCATGATCCAGGTTTCATTTGCTGTAGCAAAAGAACAGATCATGGACGTAAAGACAATGTCAGTCGAGTTGCTAAGAAACTCAGAACATTTTTAAATATGCCGGGTCATATTCTACAGAGACACCAATAATATGTCATGTCTCCATAGCAACTCACTAGAACAGGATGTGGTTGAAAATAGAGGAAACTGAGAATGGTAATCAGTAATAGTTAAACCGGAAGAATGCTTTGTAACACATGGTTTGATAAGGTGAAAATCCTGAGAGAATTAGTAGGCAGAGCAAGAGTTTTGGAGTAGAGGAGATGGGATTAAGAATTGCAACCCCACCCCTGACAGTCCTAAAACCTGGCAGGACAAACTCTCTGAATTCCATTCCCCAGCTGAGAAGTGAAGGTGGTACGTCTTGCCCCACTGAACAACCAGGGATGTTGTGAGTTACGGGCTGCGCAGATATAAAATATTTTTAAAGAGCCATTAGCATCCTTGCCTTCAGATGGGCACATGGTCTCACCTAACTGAGACAGTAAGTACATAAAAGTCCATCTTAGTTTGTCTTATATTATGCAGTAGAACTTTCTGTTTGCAACAGATTAATTATCCTTTAGATTTTGCATGATTGGACCTAAGTTGAATTGCTTGGTCATTTTAGGAAAGAGCATGTATTTGGAGCTTTGCAATCTAGATTTTATCCCACTAGTCCCTGAATTATGATCCAGAGCAAGTCATCTGGCCTCTTAAGCATGTTTCCTTATTTGTAAAGTAACATAATAATACCAACAGAGTAACAAGTACAATCCTCAGACCCTGGCAAATGGCAGGAGTGTGGTCAACATTGAAAGAGATTCCATTCCAGGAATGCAGTCATATGGCCTTAAGAGCTCAAGAGAAGGCATACGGTTGGAAGATGTATTGTTTTAAAACTTTATGCTGAATTCTGAACTGTTAATATAACCTGATCATAAAATACATCATCATTCAAGTTCTCCTGCATACTCTGGGTAAGGCTTGCATTTGTTGTCATCAACAAAGCATAACACCTTAGAGAGTCACTGGAAGCCAGCATCTACAGTTGGCTCAAAGGATGATATTGTATCTGCAAACTGGTTGGAAATAAAGTTAGGGAACTCCAGATGCAAGAGGATCCAACATAAACAGGTTCCCAAGAACCATGACATTATTAGGATGCCACACTTTTCTCAGAATGGGAAATAGGATATTTGACAGGAATGGCATATTTGACAATAAAGAACAGAGGGAGATGGTTTCTGGAGCTTAACATGAAGAGACAGTGCCCAGGTACTATGAAGGATCTTTATGTGCCACGGTTAAACAATACACAAGTATATAAGCACCCCTTCTCTATTCATTTTTCTAAATCCTTATTGATAAAACACTGTGCTTCATGCAGACCCATTAATTTTATACCGTATGTTTTAATCAATTTGCATATATAGCTAAAACCCCAACAAAAATATTTACACAGGGTCTCATACATCACAGGTGACCCTGATACTGACTGTGCTTTTGCCAAAAGATAACAAAAATACTACTAGTACTACTACTAAAACAAGAAGTCATTCCTGACACATACATCTCCTCTCATCCCTGAGAAAAAATTGACCCTTCTCTCTTTTATGCAATCTTTCTTCCTGTTCCCAGTACCAGGCACACAGCACCGTGCCCGCTTCCTGACACACGTCTGTCGTCCTTGGGTATATGAGCTTCAGGACGGGAGTCAAACCTGGGGCTTCAGAGGCACTCAATAAATGTTTGATGAATGAATGAATAATAAATGAATTAATTAACTTAAAAATTATGAAGTGAGATAGAAATGGCAATGTTCTTACAGTCATACTATCATTTCTCGGTAGAATCACCCCTTAGAAAAGGATGGGCCAAAAGGCTGACCTGACAAAAAGATACCAAGGTACAGAATTTATTTTTCAAGTAAAGAAGAAAAAATTTTAAAGATATTCAATAGCAGGTACCTTAAAACAATGTTTCTGAGTCTTACCATCTCTTCCCCACTATTAGAATCAGCTAGGGTGTCCTAAAAACAGATTCCTGGACCCCAAACCAGTCCCGCTGAATCAGAATCTCTGGTCTTGGGCTTGGAGAGGGGGCGTGGAGAAGGGCAGGAATGTACATACTTAAAAGCCTTTCCCACTGTTTCTTTAGGACTTTGATGTTTAAGACTCATTTCTGTAGACTAATATTTTCAATAGGAGATTTGCTGTGTAGTTTCTGAATCACACAAGTTCTAGAACCTTTAATTAGAATGGAAATAGGATTCAATATTGGGAGCCTCCCTGGGTCATAAATTGGTATCTCTCTCTCCATGACTACATTAGACTTTTTAGAGGCCTTTACCTGCCACTGTGGCATCCTGCTGTTTGGGTATCATAGCATTTCCGACATCTTGCCTCTCTTGCATTTGATATTGTCTTTCTTCTTGTCTATAGGGTAAGCCCCATGAGGACATAGACTGTGGCTATTTTGTTTAACGTGTTCCCAGCTGCCAGCACAGCACCTGGCCTTTGTGAATGCATGAACGATAAATGAGTTAGTAGGAAAGACTGAGTGAGTAAATAAGGGAATAAAGAAAATACCTTCATCCGATGCTAATGTTATCACATTCAACCATTCTCACCTTTCACTCAGTGAAGATCTTTGTCTCACTGAGTTACATTTTTCTTCTCAGCTAGTCCCTGAGAAAGGAAAAATGCTCTCCTGTAACTATATGAATGAATAATAACCCATATCAAGGGAAGGGAGGGATGAGGATAGCACCTTTTCTTTTAATCACTGCTATACGCCTAAAACTTAGAAGAGTGCCCAATACATGGTAGAAGGTCAATAGATATTTATTGAATAAAGGTATGCATTAATCAATCAACTAAACCAAACCCACTTCTCTAGCTCCAAACTGCTGCTCTTTCCACTATACAATTCTCCTTCATCTTCTTTTTTGTCTTGTACAATCCAGCTTCTCCAAACTTTATTCCTAATTAATCTCTCTGTAAATCTGTTCTTCCATTACTATTACAATAATCATCCCAATTAATCATTAACTCATAGCTACTATGATAATCACCAGCACAGTCATTAGCTAAATATTAAAAAGTTGTGCTTTTCTCACTAGCATAATTATCATTAATTTTACGTCATTCCCCAAAGTATGTTTCTTATGAAGGGAAAGGGGTACTAGCAAGACATCAAATCTACATACTAGTTGCCTTTGCAATGCACTGCCTGGCTTCCTCTCCTCTCAGGACTGGAACAGCCTATCCTGACCTGCAGGCCCATCTCTGCCTGGGCCTCTGGGGTCAATCTTAATCTGAACAAGTGGGAATTTAAGGAGCTTCTTGTTAGACCAACACATGAGTTACAGTTTAATAAACATGTGGATAAATAATGAACAGCCTACAATAAGAAGAGCTTAAGAAAGGACCTGAAACATTAATGTGCCCAATATTTATGAAAAAGGCCAGATTCAGAGTGTAGAACTGACACAAATAACTCTTCTAATTCTCAGGTGTTAAGGTGTGGAGTTTTATTCATTCATTGAAAAAGGAAAATGCTACGTACCTATTACTATGCAAACTAATGGAAATACAACAGAAGACAAGACAGCCAGGTTCCCTACCCTTCTGGAACTTGTAGTCTAGCAGAGGGGAGAGTGCTTCCATGAAACAAGAGACTAGACAAAAAAGTAATTGATTTCAGTTGTTAAGAAGGACAAATACAAGATTGTATAAGAAATAATATTTATGGGAAATCAGGAAGGGCTTTCCCCAATGAAAGTTTATGATTCATAAAATGGAAATAAAGAAGGCCCAGAATCCCTGGGATTGAAGGGTAAAATAGAGAGAAAAGAAAATACTCTCCTACTAATAAAGAGGCTGTGATGATGACAACCAACAGGCTCCCCACTGCTGGTTTGTGGTTGGGTGAGACAGACTGTGTCACGGGAGCACTACTGTGCAGATGTAGGCACTCGTGCCCAGGAGACACAGTCCATTTTTCTTTCTCCATGGGACCTGTTCCCCCGGCAAAGTACTTAACAGTCATTACTACTGGCTCGGAACTTGCAAATGTCCAACATCTCAGTAAGAAAGGCCCCACTCCCTCTGGATCATATGCTTCTGCCCAAATCCTACATGCAGGTCTCCGCTGTGTGTGCTGCCTCCATGAGAGGTCGGGGGTGCTGCAGGCCTGATAAGTAGTATTCATGGGGCAGAGGTTTGGCAGGGTTGAACTTCCTTGTGCCTTTTTTTGAAAGTGGTTTGGGCTATGCTTCCGTTAAGTTCAATGCTGAATTATCAAATCCCTTATGGGCAATAAGTGCTCCTGGCCTGCAAGTATACTTGCATGTAAGAAAGAGAACACCTGAAGAAATCCTTGAAGTAGGTTCAGATATGCAGAGCAGTTCATTTTTAGATTAAGAGATGGGCTTTAGAACCACCGAGCTGTGGGTCTGAATCACAGCTCTACCACTTAGTAGCAGTGAGACATTCAGAAATGCTTTCAAATCTTTGAGCTTCAGTTTCTTAATCTGAAAATGGGGTTAATAATGGCACTTACATGTGTAATAAATATATACTCGTAGGATTTTTGACATTGTGTAAACTTACGGGAAAAGTTAAGTCAGAGAACCCACTGACAACCCCTGGGTACCTACATGGCATCCCTGTTCCTCCAGGAGTGGACCGAGTCATGCTTTTACAAAATCTGATCTATTAGACCTATCTACATGCCTTCTCAGAATCCCTCAGCTTCAGCTGTTTCCCAGACCTGTACCCACTAGCTCTCCCCTAGCTGACACCCTGACTCCACGCGCGCCTAGGACATCTGTGACCCAAAGTTGACCAGTTGTATACTTGGAGCCTCTGACGCTTCACTGATATTCCTACCCATGCTATTTGAGATGAAAAACCACACTGTGAGTCATGGGGCCTGGATATCCCGATAGCTGCCAAAGGGACCAACCCAGATGTGCAAAGGAATTAACTTCCTGCAAGGAAGACTGATCAGAGGGGCAGGAGAAAGATGGGAGCCTCCAGTCGACTTTCTCTCTGTTCCTTCCTCCAGTGTACTGCTTCAGTGCACTTTTCTGTATAGCCAGGGATGTACAAAAACACCCTCGTAACCAAATGTGCACACCGTCATAGTGACCAGCTAGGTCTCTCCATGGCTCATCGTGCAGCTTTGGCCAGTGTGGGTTAATACCTCGTTTTTGCATTGTTTCCTGACCCTTCCCTGTGGTCTGAAGACAATCAAATCTCCATTTCGGGATTGAGTTGGACACAGTGGCACCATGAGTACTTGGGCATTCATCTCTACCTAGCGGGCCGAGGACAGGCTTTGAATGAGTGAGTAGCCATGATACTTAATCAGCCTGGCAGCTAAGAAAATATAAAATTTGCAGAGTAGAGTGATTTTTGGAGGTAGGTGGGTACCAGAATCCTTGCCAAAAAAAAAAAATAGCCTGATGCTTCTAATTGCCAACCTAAAGCATGACCTAAAATCCAGAGTCTTCTATGATACACTAAAAAAGACGTTCATCCCTTAACTACCAGAAGACAGATTATGCAGTAAATCATATCATAGGAGTGGAATAACTGCAAAGAAGACTAAAGAAACAGTCTCAACAAGTCTCATATGTCAACATGAGGACCCTGATGGGGCAAGAACAGACTATTTAGACCTGGGATAGGAATATTCGTGCAGAAAAACCTCAGAATCTTGGACTCCTTAACCCTCTGAACCCTTCTCATGGCAAAAGAAGACTTTCACTTTCTTTTAAGTGAAAACTTCTTTTTCTTAGAGACCATGCAATGGGTTCCCCTGAATGAATACCTTGCAAAATGATGCTTGGTCTTCTGCCCCTCTCACTGCCTCTAGTCTGAAAATTGGAGGCAAGTCTAGCCAAGCCCCAGCAGGGAAAGGCTGCCACTAAAGGACTTGAAATATCTAGCTAATACGTCCTGACAGAACCTGGAATACATATGCGAGTGAGTCTTGAGGATAGTAAACCAAGTAAGCAGAACATAATACTGGATAGGGCAGAATTTACTGGCATGAGGGCACTTACCCACAATTTGGAATTCAGTATCTTCACTCATCCAAACAGTTTGCTGTATGAAGGGCTACTCAGAGCCTGGATTTAAGGATGACTTACAGTAAAGCAAAACAGCAGGGCCAGAATTTCTTTGGAATAATGTCAAATGAGGGGTCTCTAGTAGATTCTGTTTTTCCAACACACTTGCTGTCCCTCTGGCCAGAGGCCCTGGAATGGCTTCCTATGGTCCCCTGGCTGCAATCCAGGTTGCTGCTTCTGTCACAGCCGACACTGGAAGGAACCACACAAGGGGCATCACCTGGAAAGGGAAGACTGACACAATGGGCAGACTATCCCCATGGGGGCTCCAGTCTGTCTTGCCAGAGTAGAGCCTCATCCATTTGCCTGAAAACCTGTGTTGACTTTGCCAAAAAAAGAAGATGATATCTTTCTTCTTCAAGATTTTTCCTCATTACCTCTCACTGCCTCTAAGCCAATAACCAGGGTCAGGTCTCAGCCCAATCTACACAAACAAATATAATCCCTACTCCAGAGAAAATACACCAAAACCACTGTGGTACTCAACCAACAAGTGCCACAGGGACTGAGGAGACTTGACTATAGAATTTGCTGACTTGGAGGAATCATCCCTAACTTAGGAATTATGTTCTTTGAAAGACTGGGCAATAATTTCCTTGGTTGGCTCCTTGAACCTTGGTTACAGTGATGACCAATAGAAAATGAGGTGAAGACACCAGAATGTCTTTGAATAGTATCAAGGAAATAATCAGAATGATCAGGGAAGTGGGACTGTTACAATGGATTCTCTCTGTGCAACCCCAGAGTGGTCCAAGGATGCTTCTCTAACCAAGGCAATAAGGAACATAATGAAGGGGGAAATGGCATCTTTAGAAGTTTAGCAGAGGCTGTTCTCTGTAGACTGGTATTTGTGGTCCACTTCTAGTTTGTAATCGCCTCCCAGGGAAAAGCACTGATTCATTCTTCCTTGGCTCTCTTGCATAGGGGCTAATAACTAAATAGTTGCTCGATAAATTCTTCTGCGTTTCATATATTTAAGCCAGGATAATATTATAAATAATCTTGGGTATAGAATTGAACTTAGATAAACCCTAAGCTCTGTATTATCTTTTTTCTAGGTTAATTTTTAGAACACTTAAGTCTTTAGTACATTTCTCCCCAAGAAAATTTATTTCCACAGCATCCAGTAAAAATAGTGCCCCCAAATGACCTCAGGCTTGCCAATCTGCTCTGAATTACTGTTTTCTCCCCTGCTCTGGATAAAACAATATAGAAACTTTGAGGTCTTTGGTTCAGTAAAAGCAAAAACAGGCCACTGGAACTCTTTAGAGTCTCTTCATTGCAATAGATGAAACTTTGCGAATTGAGGGTGAGTCATTTGAAGTGGGCCACTACAAAGTGGGGTATTTCTATGGGATCACACTATTTTGAAGCATACAGGAGGAGCTTTTTGAATTGCCTCAGTAAAACCTCTTCCCACTTGTTTTCTATTTATAAAGACCCCCTCTATTTCCTTACCAAATGTTTGAGTTTCAACTCATTTCAATACACCTGAAAGCCCAGCTGTCTTTTAATGCAGGGAAAAACAGCCTCCTACAGAATTTGAAATGACTGCTCATGGACAGAATTCAAGCTTACTTGGCACCCACTGGCCCACCTGATTAGGAACTTGGCCAGGTAAAATGTGAGTCTTTTATTTAAGTATACCCATGACCAGCACTGGGCCGGCCACATGGGAAGCACTCAGAGAATCCTGACGTGATTGTCCTTTGTCACTTGGACTTGTTCTAAATATGTAAAATCATCAGCATGTTTTAAATAAGCATACTCAGTTTTTTGGAGTATTTTCTGTCTGTCAGCTCCTGTTCTAGGGGCATAACATGTCTTCCTCCATTTGACTCTCATAACTTACTATTATCCTCAGTATCCAGATGAAAAAAGAGAGGCACATTGTGGTTGAATGGCTTGCAGAAGGTATAGGTAATGAAGGCTCTAACCTTCTAAATCTCGGTTAATGAATGTGGATTAAATTATTCATTCAGCAAATTATTCCTGAGCACTATACTGTGTGCTCAGAACTGTGCTTTGTGATCATAAACAGCTACCCAAGACAGACCTAATCCTTGTCTTCACAGGGCTTGCAACAAAAAAATCAGTGATTACCCGTGCCTGTACCAGTCAGAGGAGCTGTCCAAGAGACAGTAAAAACTAATACCACCACTAATAATAACAACCACATCATGTATTTGTGTAAACCTTTGAGATTTACAAGGGTTTCTGCAGGCATTAATGCATTTGTCCTGATGCACGACGAACATTCTCCTCTTGCCTTCAAGAGCCTGGCATTTGCTTGAGGATCACAACTGGTCAATGGAAGAACCACAGCTGGAATTGGAGAGATGCCTGTTATCTTGCCAGTGGGTTTCTGCCCCAAGCAAGTTCACTATGGATTCAGTGAGACCAAGGAATGACAATGGAATGTTCTTGAGGTGAAAGGGTTTATTACCTAGCTTGTTCTCTCAGCAATAGGTCAAGTATTAGAATTACGTCTGCATCCAACAGTCTGCAGGTCTGTAATCCTCCTTCGTCTCTGCCTCAGCCTCTTTGTTCTTAATGGCTGGAACTGCTGCTCTGCTTTCAGTTGTTGCCACAGCTCCAGTAAGATTCTATTTGACATCCCATCTAATTTCCTTCCATCTGCTCCTGCCCATATTAAATCAACCCAAGTCTGGGTCCTCGTAACTTTCATGGGGCCCTTTAAATTCTTCCTGTGCATATCAGATCTTATTAATTTCTGTGGTTTCATTGCTTCAGCCTTTCCTAAGTCTCTTACTGTATAGGTAATCTCACTTATGGGCTGCCCTAAGTGAGGGGCAAGAATGGGCACTAGAGACCCAAAGAAGGATGTGGGAGCTGTTTGAAGCACAACATTTCTCATCCTTGCAGTAAGAGGCTCCTCATCTGGGCCATAATTCCCTGGACTATTGATGGCACTTTTATGCCTACCTCCTGTAACACCTGTTGGAGCTCAGCATACGTCTGCCATCTAGCAGGGGAGGATGGTAAGTCACCCTGACTGGGTCACACAGCACAAAGTGCAGCCATAAGCTAATAAAGAAGGGAGTGATTTCCTGGGGTCTGATGTGCATTTTGTAATCACTGCCTCGAGGCGGGCTGAACTGTCAGGGAAACCAGCTTTCCCATCTCTGATACAGACAAAACAATTCCATTCACCCCTAACTCCCACAGATGCAGGAGCCAAGCTGATATTGACTCTGAGGGCTTCTACCTAAACCAGGAGCCCAAATCCACCAGCTCAGCCTGAGTATAGGGATGGGGCATAGAGTGCTCCATGACCTGGGGAGGGGGCTGCACCTCTCCTGGAGGAACCCTTGGTTGCTGTGTCTTTATTTTCTTTATAAAGAAACCACTGGGCATGCTTTCAATAGAGGAGGTGTCGGTGCCCCCGGCACCATCCCTTCATCCTTCCCCAGCTCCTCCATTTCAGGGGCTGTTGGCACCTTTCTCTCCAACTGTGTAGACCAGATGTGGAGTTAAACTGCTCTATCTATGCACAAATAAAAGAGTGTATTGCATTCACAGGTAGCTTGCAACATATGATGTATCAGAAAAAACATCAAATGTAAAGTCCTACTAGATCAACAGACTGTGATCTTGAAGGAGTGACTTATTTCTTTGTGTCTCAGTTTCCAGGGTTGGATTATGAAAACTAAGCTCAGACAATTAGTGTACACCTTCCCTCTGACCACACAAATCAACAGGGAAGAATATGTGACCTAAGCCTGTCCAATCAGAGTAAATTTTAGATAACACTACAAATGATGCAGCAAAGATGCTCTTTCATACTGGATATGAATATGAAGGCATACAATGCTAAGAAATTATTGGCAACAGCTTTTGGACGATGTGGAAAATCAAGCTTAGGTTGAAACTAACCAGAAGAAGGCAGGCCAAGGAGACAAGGAGGATCTACATTTTGGTGACTATTTATTTGTGCCTCTGTATCAGGCTGTACCTGAAGCTGGAATTACCAAAAGACTTTTCAGGAACACAAATGATTAAGTTTCCTTTATTTTTTTATATCAGTTTGAGTCAGGTTCTATGTTATTGCAACCAGAGCACCCATATGACTTGAAGAGCCAGTACTCAGTGGTGGACTCATGAGGTTGCAAGAAGATAGAGAAAGAGAACTCTTGGTTTAAAGGATAAAGACACAGTAAACTTGATCAGTCTCCTAATAAAGTTCCCTTTATCACACTTTTCTTTTCCACCCCTGTCCCAGTGGGTCAATGAATGGCAGCTGCGTGGTGACAGATGGAAGCAGACGGAAGCATTGAGTAAGGTTTGGGATGTTGTAAAGTCAAGGTGTAAAAGGTCTTTGTGAAAGCCTTCCTCTCTGAGTCAGCTTTGGCCTGAATATTTCCTGACCTCTATATATCAGGGAAGGTGCCTTGTAGACCACAGAATCTCCCAAGATTCAGGCAAACCAGCTCTGTCTCTTGTATCTTTAATACTGAATATGATGGACAGTTTCACAAAGGCTAAAGAAATCTCCTTGGTGTGCCACTTGGAGTAGTTCATTAACGAGAAAGGCACAATTTAAGAATTTAATATTAAAAATCTATCTTTCCAAAGTCAGCAAAGTTAAAAGCAGAGCTAATCATGTGCTCCAAGGATTTGGAAAGTATTCCTTATTGGATGTGATTGGGTTTTTCTTGCAAATTAAACCTAAGTAAGTAATTTGTTAAGGTAGATAGCTGCATCCCTGGATTGCATATTATTTTCTCTGTGATGGGCATCACAGTCTTTCCTTCTCTTCATCTCCCCAGTAGAGAATATGTCTTTAATGGAACTGATATGTACTACTATTACCTATACTCAGAGCTATTACACTGCAAAATCTCTATTCTCTCCATCTATATGTGCAAGTGCCTAGCAAAGAACCTGGCACATAGTAGTTGTTCAATAAATGTTTGATGAACATGAATAACACATAGCTCTACTAAACGTAAAGGTTACTTTCCAAATCAAGACTGATAGGGGGATTCGGTGCTAGATAAATCACTGCAGTGAGTCTCTGTGCCCTGCCATTGCCCTAGTGCTTACCTTTTGTCCTTTGTTAAAATGATGGATTCATTTACCTATCAAATACTTACCTTCATAGCACCTCTTATATGTCAGAGAGTGTGGCAGAGTCTTAAGATGCAACAATGTTTAAAACCCTTCTAGGAAGGAGTCAATAGATTGTGGGAGAGATGAAGGTGTAGACAAATGCTAGAGCCGTTTCTAAGTCATGTACATGCTGACATATCTTCCAATAGATGAAGCAAGAAGAGATGAAGAAAGACAATTGAGAAAGCAACTGGCACAGAGAGGGTAAAGATGTGAACAGAACGCGAGGCACCTGCTAACTTGTTTTCCTGCGTTTACCTTTCAAATCTTGAAAGCAGACTCTGGGTGCCCTGAGACATATTTTGTTGCTATTTCTGGGAGCACAATTACAAATTTAAAAATGATAAATGCAAATTTAGCCATGGAGGACCAGCACAAATATGGTAACAGTTCATGAACTCCCAGTGCTGATCTCCCCACTAGTCTGCATGAAGACAGAGGTTTGTGACTCACAGGGAATGTGAGCCGCAACAAGTAGCCTAGGAAAACCCAAGGTTGGGGGGCGGGGGGGTAAGATGAGGCAAATGCCTCGAGATCAGGAAAGAACACAGTTCTCTGCAAATAAGCAGAGCATCTAGAGAAAACAGAAACTCCTCTACTGTTTCAAAAGCACAAGGTTGGAAGATCAATGATTAGCCTGGAAGTAACGTAAATGCTTTCAAAGTTATAGAGAAAGAAAGAGTTATTTTTTAAAATGCAAAAATACAAAAACAGGAAAAAATAAATTAAAGTTCAATCATAAGGGCAAAATTATATTTTGAGGTCCATAAATAAGAAATAAAATTCTCCCCCTATCTACCTTTTCCAGGACTAAGGTTTGAGATCACACTATGAACAGCCTTCATCAGGTCCTCTTTCCACATAATTGTATATAGTGGACACCTTTCCATGTTGATACTTCCTTATTAGCTCTACTTCACTATGTTTAGTGGCTGTAGACACCTCACTCCGCTCACTATATTTAATTTAAATGGACCCCTCTCCCCCACCAGAAGTGCTTTAGGTCATTTCCATTCTTTTTGTTATTACAAATGTGGCTGCAATAAGAATTCTTATTCTTAAGACATTCGTGCTCTTGCTTCTGTAATATAAAGTAAACTTCTGCAGTATAAAATCATCCAAGTAGAATTGTAAGGACAAAGGTTATGCACATTTTTAATTTTTATAAAAATTGCAAAATATTTCTCAAAATTACTGTAGCAATTTAAACATCCAACAGCAGCTAAGAATGCCCATCTCCATACTCTCTTTTCTACCTGGGATGTTTTCAATGTCTTAAATGCTAGTCATATGTATAAAAAAATGATTTCTTTGTTGCAATTTTTCCTTAAAAGTATCAGCAAGGTGAAGCATGTTTTTACATTCAAAAGCCTGTGTATTTTTAGTGTATTTCTTTTGATATTCTTTACCCAATTTATTATAATTTAAAATTTTCATTGATTCATAGGACATATTTATATTTAAAGCTATTAACGTTGGATCTCAAATATATTTCAACTGGGTCGTAAACATGATTATAGTATGTTATACCAAACAGAATTTTTACATTTTTAAGTAGCCATATGTCTTCATCTTTTCATACATGACTTCAAGAATTTTTATATAGAAAGGCCTTTCCCAATTCTAAGACATATAACTATTCTACTTAAATTGCCTTATAATTTTCACAGTTTTTAAAAAAAATTTTTTTTGTGTCAAAATACATGTAACAGAAAATTACCATTTGAATCATTTCAAAGTGCACAACTGAATGGCATTTGGTACATTCACAAATGTCTTGCCTCCTATAAGCCCCAAAAGACTAAGTCAGCATTAGGGGACATTGTTAGAGGAGTTATATCTTTTACTACTGAAGCAAGAAAATATTATCAAAATGTAAAGCCATTTTCAGAATGCTTTACCCGACTGCCAGTATGCTGCCCAGTGCCACTACCAGAGGCAGAGAAACAAAGAAGACTGATGGGGCACACAGAGGCCCATTCTTGGAGCCATCCATGAAGCCGAGTCCTCACCAACAGGTGTCTGAAGAAACTGGGAGCTGTATCTTATGAGGGCAAAGGTGAATATTTCCTGGAGCTGGAGTTTTTGTGATGGGGACATTTCTACAGCACCACTTAGAGTAGGCATCATCAAGGTCTAATCTGAGAGAAACATGTCTTTATTTCTCAGCTGAATCAAATGATTCAACTTCTCCAGTGACTGAAGCTACTCAGGCAAGAGAACAAAGAGAAGCAGTTGTTCTTTTCATGAGCCATAGATCTGAACACACTCTGATATGTGAAGCCTGAACTTGAGTTTTGCAGACTAGGAAACAAAGTGTGGGTACACCCCTGCAGGCTACCCAAGAGCTAGCTTCTAAGGCCAGGAAACCTCAGCATCCCACAAAGCAGGCAACTCCTTGATTAGCTATCTCAGGGGCAGCCTGAGACACATGCAAAGGGGCTGTGGTAAGAAAGAGAACTCAGCCCTGATATCCCAAAGGCTGAGGGACTCTAAGCAAAGGATTAGAGATGGATAAACGAGCCTGGAAATGAGCCTCTCCTGAATCCTAACCCCCTTGAGAGATTCATCGCATGCTGTCTCGCCGTCTCCTATTCACCTATACCTGGAGCTGCTGTGAAGTTGGAGCAGCATGGAAACCACAATCTGTCTGTGCTTTTGGTGCATTATTATTGGCTAGAATTCCCTTTTGGGTACTTGTTTGGAACAAAAGAGGAAGCATTCATTGATTAGCCTGCAGACCCAGGAGGTATGTAGAGGATGGAGGTATTCGTTATAACAAACTCTGCTGTTTTAGGATGCTAGCCCTCAGAGTACCCAGAGATTGTACTCAGTTTGTCCCGTGTGCAGAAGCCTCCCCACGGAGATATAATGAGCTTAAGAAAGACAACAAACCACTACCTTTTCTCCAGGATTTTAACCACCTCCGAAATTAGATCCTGAGAATTTTAATTTTTTGAGATTCTCTGATATCTGAAGAGTAGAAGAATGGGGGAAAAACGTCTCAAGCGGGATTGATACTCTCTGTGCCCATGAATGAAATGTGAACAACGTTCAGTAGAGGTGCATGGTTCTTGATATCTAATGGAAAGACCTAGAAAAACTTCTCCTTTTAAAGTCAAAGACTTGTAAAAGCGTTTGAATAGTAATTAATTGCAGAAACTCTCAGCTTCACAGTCGTTGTGTTTACCTCTTGGTAAAGAATAAGAAAGAAGATGAAATATGTTTACCATATTCTGGATGGGTGAACACCAAATCATATGCTGTTAGCTAAGTTATTCATGGAGCAGTTCATTCATTGGTCCAGTCAACAGTTATTTATAAGTCACCTAGTAAGAGCTTGTATCCTCTTCTGAATCTCCAGTGACTGTTCTGGAAACTGTTTGGGGCACTTGAGGATTCAAAAATAAATAAAACAGACAAAATTCTTTCTCTCTATTGATGAATGAGCCAATATTTTGGAGGGCAAAATTCGTAGAGTAGTTATTTTTAAATACCTCTGGCTTTAAGGAAAAAGAAAAAATAGTACATTACATCTCCCAGAAAATGTGTCAATTTGAAGCAAATCCCAAAGCCTCTCAAGGTTTCCTGCCATCTTTTATTGATTAATAGCATAGGTGGTTAAAACACAAACTATTTGGAAGTTTTACCTTGTCTTTGGATAATACCCAGAGGGACTTCTTGAAGAAAGAAAGCCTGAAGGTGTCTTCTGATAATTGTCAGTTTTAATTGCATGTTCGAAACATGGTGGACAAATGGGGGATGAGCATAGATATTGGCACTGTCCAACTGGCCTCCTTCTGGGAATGTGGTTGGTACTACATAAGGTTTGTAAAGTTTATTCCAGGATATCTAAGCAATTAATGGCTTAACTGTCAGTGATGAGACAGATATCAGGGTACATTTAACCAAGCAGAGGAAGACTTAAGAGCAATAGGAACCAAAGCCTTCACTCCAGATTCTGTCCATCAATTCAGGTTTTTCAACATTAAGAGTAATTGTTGGGCCAACCATTGACTGGGTATTCGTTACCCCAGTAGACTTCCTATAATAATCCCCTGTCTTATCCTTAGCTGACCCTAGCGAGTGCCTCATTGTGTATACAAGAAGGAATTTTGGGGGACTACAAATGATGCTATCATGAGACTACAAGAGAAGAGGAGGCACATAATTTTCAACAACAGGAGAATGTCAGAATGAAACAATACTCTACTCACAAATTTAAATTCCTGGCCCTAAGATGGATAATCATGGACAGGTTTCGGGAATGTGTGTATAGTACAACTTCAGTGCCAAACAAGATATCAAGAAACAGTGGCAAGTGGACACAATAACTGTTTCAATGTAGTTCAGCAGCAAAGATGTCAAATATAATTCAGCAACAAAAATGTTCCATTCTGCTAGACCCATTCTTAGATCCTGAAGGTATTCTTGTGATCTGGATTATTCAAGGTATGAGTCAAAACCCCAGGGCAATATGGTGGAGAGGGAGCTGTTCCCAAAGCCAGGCCTTTTCTCCTTTTTCACAGATAGTTGATTATATTTGTGTGGGTCTCTTTCTGGGCTCTCAGTTCTGTCCCATTGATCTATGTATCTATTCTTTCATCAATACCATACTCTCTTAATTATTGTAGCTTTGCAGTAAGCCTCCAACTTCATTCCTCTCCTTTAGCGTTGTCAAAAAAAGTAGATATTTTGCCTTTCCATTTCCACTTTAGAATCCATTTCTAAAATCTGAAAAATACATTGCTGGGATTTTAGCTGGGGATGCACTGAACGTATGGATCAGTTGGGAAGAACTGTCATCTTAATGAATCTTAAAAATCTAGGAGCATGGAATATCTTCCCATTTATGTAGTTCTTCCTTGAATTCTTTCATCAGATTTTTATAGTTTTCCATATTTAAATCTTGAACATACTTTGTTAGTTATAAAACTCAGCTTTCCATTTTTGGTGCTATTGTGAATGGTGTTTTTTTTCCAGTATCAAATTCCAGCTGCTCATTGCTGACATATAGAAAAGCAATTGACTTTTGTGTACTAACCTTGTATCTTGCTATGTTATTATAATTCCTTATTAGTTGCAGGAGTTTTCTCTGATTCTTCAGAATTTTCTACATAGGCCATCATGTTTTCTGTAAATAAGCAGTTTTTTTCCCCCTACCCAATCTGTGCACCTTTTTTGTTTGCAACATCTAGTGAAATGTTGGATAAAAGCAGTGAAAAAGGACATCTTGTTTATCATCAATCTTAGGGAGCATCCTATTTCTCACCATTATGTGTTATGTTAGATGTAGGTTGTATGTAGATGTTCTTTATCAATTTGTAGAATTTCATTCTATTACTACTTTTCTGCATTTCTTTTTTTTTGAAGAGGTATTAGATTTTGTTAAATGCTTTTCGGCATCAATTGATACATCATGTTATTCCTTTTTATCTTGATGTAGTAATTTCATTAATTGGCTTTTGAAGATTCAACCAGCATTGCATACATGGAGTAGATTCCACTTGGTCATGGTGTGTAATTCTCTTTATATATTGTTGTATTTTATTTGCTAATATTTTGTTGAGGATATTTGCATCTATGTCAAGAGTGATGTTGTTCTGTAGTCTTCCTTTCTTGTAACCTTTATCCAGTTTTGGTATTACTATAATGCTGGCTCCATAGAATAATTTAAGAAGTACTCTCTTTCCTTCTATTTTATGAAAGAGATTATAGGCAAGCTGGTAGAGAATTGGCATCATTTCTTCCTTAAATGTTTGGTAGAATTGGCCAGTGAAACAATTGGTCTTGCATCTGAGTACATTTGGGCTACTGTAACAAAATATCAGAGACTGGGCAGCTTATAAACAACATAAATTTATTTCTCACAGGTCTGGGGGTTGGGAAGTCCAAGACCAAGGTTTTGATGTCTGGTAAGGACTCATCTCCTGCTTCAATGACAATGTCTTTTTGCTGTGTCTTCATATAGTGGAAGGCGCTAGGGTTCTCTCTGGGGTCTCTTTATTAGGGCACTAATCCCATTCATCAGGGCTCTGGTGCTCATGAGTTAATTTCCTCCCAAAGGCCTTTCCTCCTAATACCATGATCTTGGGCGTTAGGGCTTTAACCTATGAATTTAAAGGAACTCAAAACATTCACATTATTGCACCTTGTTTTGTTTTCTCAATGTTATTAATTATTTATTTAATTTCTTTAATTGATATAGACCTATTCAGATTATCTATTTCTCTTTGTGTGGGTTTTGGTAGTTGTTTCTTTCAGGGAATTGATCCACATTATCAACATTACCAAATTGTGGACAAGCTGTTCATAGTATTTCTTTAGAACCTTTTTAATGTCGAGAGCATCAGCAGTGATGGCCTCTCTTTCATTCTGATATTAGTAATTTGTTTCTTCTTTTTGCTTGGTTAGCCTGGCTAGAGGTTCATCATTCTTACTGATCTTTTCAAAGAGCCATCTTTTAGTTTCATTGATTTTTCTTTGTTTTCATTAAAAGTAATTTTTTTAAAGAAGTAAAACATACCTACACATGTGAAAACTTCCAGATAAGGCATTGATTAACAAGGATACTAAATACCAAACTTGAGACTGTTAGAAAGATAAGACAATTAATGCTGCACATATTGAACCCTATGAGATGAGGCAGTTGTAGTTCAGGCATTTAAGACTAAAATCATTTATGTGAAAAGAAGTAAATTGGAAATAAAGCAGTCTATTGAAGAAAGTTAAAAAATGGATGACAGAAGTAACTTAATTAAGGCTTATTTTGAACTGTGAAACCTTTTGAAAATTGAAGGGCAGGATTCAGGTAGAACTTAGAAATTCAAGACCAGTAGGGTCATGAGAGATTCCTGGGTTTAAACATGTTAGTTTTACTACTGGGAAAAGTGAAGTTAAGAGAAAGTTGCTAGATCAGTAGTAACAATATAATCAGTATCTCACTTATTTGAATTCATATGTAAGATAGTCTGAGTCTTCAACTATATTGCTATTATGAAAAGAGGGGAATGACATTGAGGTAGGCAAGAAGGTAGTCAACATATGTGAATCTCAATAGGGTTCCTTTTGAGCCTAAGGGGCTGGGGTGCAGAGTGAAGCCTAATATATATCACCTAAAGAGATCTTATAAATCCAGGTTGCAGGTTGCTATAAACTGATGTCAATTTCCAGTGGAATCAGGAGATTAGCAGTTGTACAAATCTGTGTTATCAGCAAAACCTCTCCAGAGAGCACAGCCATGAGGAGTAGGATTGGATCCAACTTCTTGAGGTACGAAAATAGCCAAGCAATAAATTCACATGCAATTTATCTGGCAGGAAATACACTTAAGTGATGTTGGCATATGTTAGCAATAGGGTATAATGGTACTTTGACAAACTGATGAGCTACATTCTTTTGTAAGATTCTAGTTAATAACAACTGAGCAGTCTGAAACTGTAATTTGACATGACTTGAATTCATCTCAGGTCCATTGGATTCCAAGTTTTCAGAGTGATATTTGTTTCAGACTTCACCCAGCAATGGACTGAAACTGGTGATGTATTGCTTCCCTGGTGAGAATTGGCTGGAAATTAGTTGGAACTAACCTCGTGGAAGGAAAGAATGATCGATGCCAGCTGAAAGGGGCTGGAGATGATAGGGCTGACAGCTGGTTCCCCATTGCCAGGGCCAAGTCCAACCTGGCAGGTTGGCGTTTACGTGGATCTGCCCAAGGTTGGACCCTCAAACCAGAGAGCTCAGCTGTGTTATTATTGCAGAGGTACTGCCAGAGAAGCCAGAGCTGGTCCCAACCAAACAGGCAAAAGCAAGGGAACACACACTAAGGCCAGAACAGATGAAAGCACGGGTTTTCAAATTCAAAAGGTCTCTGAAGCCCATAGTCATGGGTTCAGCAAGAGGTTAAGGACAGCAGAAAATTTTGAGGAAAGAAGTCCAAATTGGGATATGGGGAGGGAGTTCAAGGTAATATCTGAATTGTCCCAAATTGGTGAGATTTTCATTTTTCATCAGATGGTAATTACAAGATGCCCAAATTATCATTTTATTCAACGAACATTTACTCAGTGATCACTACATACCAGGTGCTGAATCAAGAGATGTAACTGTAAATAAGACAGTGCCTGTCCTTCATGCAACCTCAAATCTGTTAGAAAAAAACAACAAAGAAAGCTGTAATCACAATGCTGTGATATTATAGAGAAAGTGCATGGTATTGTGGGAACCTGGATAAGGGACCAAAACTTTTCTTGGGTGGTCAAGGAGAGCTGCGCAGAGGGGCTATTTTCTTCATTGAGAGCAAAATGACCAGTAGGAGCCAGTTATGTGGAGTAGGACTGGAAGAGTTCTTCTGGCAAAGCAAAGAGCATATGTAAAAGGAAGTGGGGCACACTCAAGGAAACGCAAGTCTGTGTGGTTATAGCCCATTGTATGTGTATGTGTGTGGCTTTGTGCATGCATGTGCCTGACATGTGCCTGCAGGTATGCAAGTCTGTGCATGAGTGAGTGAGCTGTGTGCGTTTGTGTGTGTGGGGAGTGAGTCATGAGATGAGGGTGGACAGGTGTTCAGGAAACAGATTCTTTTTTTTTTTTTTTTGCAAGGGACAGTAACCCAGCTAAGAACAGTGAGTAGAGGTGATTGGCTCACATAACTGGGAGGGCAGCTGAATGAAAGTGCCTGCCTGGCATCAAAATCCCTACATAGCTTTAAAGCCCTGCTTCTCTCCTCTCATCTTTGTGCCCATCAGTTTCCTTCTCTTCCTCAGTGGACATGTTTCTTTACATGGTAGAGACATGCACACTAAAGCTCCACTCTCCCAGCTATAAGAAGACGGGAGAGAATGTGGTAGGCAGAATTCAAGTCTTTCATTAGGCTGTGTTATACAGAACAGTTGACCTTAAGATAGGGAGATACACAAATCGGTCTGATTTAATTACATGAGCTCTTTTAAAGCAGAAAATTATCTCCAGATGTTGGCAGAAGAGGAAGCCAGAGATTTAAAGCCTGAGAAGGATTTTATGTGCAGTTGCTGGTTGGAGGATGAAAAGGGTCTTGTGGTAAGGAATGTGGGCAGCCTCTAGGAACTTAGATGAGCTCCTAGTTGACAAACAACGAGGACACTGACCTCAGTCCTACAACTGTAAGGAACTAGATTCTGCCAACAAGAATGTGCTTGGATCTGGATTTTTTCCAGAGATTCCAGAGAACTCAGCCCAGCAAACACCTTTACTTCAGCCTTGTGATTTCAGTCTTTTCAGGCTCAGCAGAGAATTGAGCCATGCCATCCCAGGCTTTTCACCTACACAAGTGTGAGCTAACAAATCAGTGTTGTTTAAACCATTGAGTTTGTGGTCATTTGTTATGCAGCAATAGGAAATTAATGCAGAGAGCCTTAGCCCCTTGAATCCTGCCTCTGCCCTAGAAAATTGCTTTGATTAGCTCACCTTGTGACAGATGTCTAAATCTAAGCCAATCACACTATGGCCAGGGTAGAGTGGGATTATCTGATTGGCCCAGACAGATGATAGGCCCACCCCTTGACCAGTAGATTCAGTTACAGCAGGGAGGACAACTTATAAATAGTAACCCTCATACGGAACATTGCAATGAGTGGGGGGTGGAGGCTGTTCACAGACCATGAAAGGAATGTATGTTACAGCATGGGAGAAACAGTTTCAGCACCACAATTTAGAATGATCATCCTGGCTGAGGAATGGAGAAAGGATTAGACATGGACAACACTGGAGGTGAGGAGTAACCTCACAGAGAGATAGTTACTACCTGAACACGAGTAGCGTCAACAGAAAGTAACCCACTAGCTAGCCTAGAGGCTGCCACTCACTAGGCACTAAATAATTTGTTGAATAAATTAATGAATGGATGAACGAATGAGCATGAATGGATGAGTGAGCTGGGATGGAAATGGGAATGGCTTCTCAAGGTATTAAAGAGATTTTTACTAAAATTGGATCAAAGCACTAAGAAAATTCATTTAAAAAATGTTTCTTTAGCTCTGCAAACTGTACCTTCAGTGTCCCAGAAGCCGGGGCTTCTTTGACAGAGCTGGTGTGTCAGATTGTGCATGTCTGAATGCTTACTGCCTTCATGCATCACTGGAGCATGATTACATAACACCCTGGATGCCTCAGCCTGCCTTCACAGACCCCTTGCTGTTGTTATGAATCACTGGAAGCTGACATAACTTTGCATTTCCTCCCTTGCCATATGTCTTCAGCTCCCTGTCATCATTGCTCATCACAGAGGTAACCCGCTCTTGCTTCCTCCTCATTAATTTGCATGACTAAGGTGCCCTTCCAATCAAAAGACGCCCCTTATCCTCCACTGCCTGCTGTAGCTGCCTTTGCTGAAAGCCCTCTCCTGTGTTGTGACCTTGCATCACTCTGATATTTTCCACTTCATTAACTCTGAAATGTCTTCAGATGGGCCAAGTCATTTCTCCCCATTAACTCTCAGCAATATGGCCACATGTTCAGATGAAGATCCTTATATGAAGTAGCCAGAACAGGAGATAAAGAGCTGGACCATTGGATGAGGTGGCATCAGTTACTCTGCATAAATTATTTGGCTTCTGTTGCTCAAGATAACTAATCTCTGGCTTGGGGATGTCTTCTCTTTACCTATCCTGAGATTGCAACACCTCACTGTTATCAGTATTTCTGAGGAAGTCCCACTCACATAACTGGAACACTTGGGGGCAGGAACCATATTCAACAATTTGAAGGGCTTCCCTGTACCTCGCTCCACACCAAGAGCTGAGCATGGAATGATTTATAAAATAGGCAAGGCCAGGCCTTTACAGCTCTTATGGTTCGGTGGGGAGATGAACATTGGTCATACAGTAAGGCAAAGATAACAACAGCTGTAGGAACGTTCTTTAAAAATATGACAGGAAAGAGAGCCTTACTGTCAAGAAATGATATCTGATGTAAGATCTGAAGGACAAGCAGAGATTAAGTAGTTAAAAGGAGAAGAGGGACGAATGATCCTTGTTCTGTTTTCTAAGGCTATTCTAAACAAACTGTTCTCCCTTCAGTGTGAAAACCCTCAAATAATATATACATTTGTCATATCCATGTTCGTGTGTTTTCTCTTTAACAGAATAAGGAGAGCATGCTAAGTCCAACCCCCACTCTGGTCATTTAAATCTTCTTTCTCTGGGTTATTCCTAACTTGTTTGCTGATGTCCTGATCGAATTTTCTTAGTGTTAATTTAGGAGTGGAGTCACTGTGGAGAGGAAACTCACATTTCTTCGCTATTAACATGTCAGACACCATATATTAGGCACTTTGCATATGTTCATATTTAATTGGAAAGTGAGTGAGTAGTTATCAAGCAGACTACCTCATAGAGGGTTAAACTGAAGCTGCAGAGTGCATCCAAGACCACACCGCTGTAGGTGATGGAGCCAGGTCTTTCTGACTCCTAATTCTTTGTTACTTCTTCTACATCACACTGCATTGATGAATTTGGCCACCATCTATCAGATAGGCTAAGACAGCATTAGCTTTTGGAACAGCCATATAACACTTTTGGTTCCTACTATTGGTGGACAAATAAAATGTCAGGTCCTCCTACGTGTGTGCATGTAGGTGTTTGTGGGTACACATACACACCAGGACAACACCACATTTTCTGTGGCAAATGACTGTTTAGACTAATTCACTGAACCTTCTGCTTATCCCTATTAGAGTTCAGCTTGCTGAGTTTGAAAAATCTTACCAGTCTGTTGAGAGATTTCAAGTATGCATTCCTTTACTCAGCATGTAGCTGTTCCTCCCAGGTCTGGGTAGTGTGGTATATATGCTTTCTAGGCTCTCTTATAAATCCTTACTGTTAAAAGTGAGCCAGTAAGATTATATCTCATACTGAGAATGAGACACTCTCTATTTTCTATTCCCAAACTCTCAACCTCTTTTTCTATCTCTCTGTCCTTAAAGATCCAAATCTACAGCCCCACTAAATTGTACCAAACACTCGGTGCCCTCTTAGGTCATCAGTTCTGGGCATACAACCTCATGGCCCATGTCCTGTTTCTCCTTTAACTCTTACTCATCAATCAAGAATGGTGCCTGCCCAAAGCCACCTACCTTTGGGCTGAATTAATTATCCCTGCTCTGTGTTTCCTATGCCCCGAATTATCCCTGATTGGCATTTTTACACTGTATAGTAATCTGCTGATTTTGTCCTGTAAAGACTGAAAACAGCATGACCTTTCCTGCCCATGAAACCCAGCCCAACACATGGCATATTTTAAAAGCTCTACGTACGTGGGTTGCATTAAAATGCCTTTAAGTGAATCAGGTTGGGTTGCATTGGGCTCCACGGTGCCTTATAGATAATAATTAAGCAGGAAACAAATGTCCTGCAGACTGTCTTGTGCTTTGACATTGATGTGCAGGTCACGAAGGGCAATACTGTTCTTCTCTAATTCGCTGTGTGCCAACTTCTGAAGCAGTCTGCCCTTCACACTTTTCAGAGCTTCCTCTCACTCCGTATTTACTCAGGAAGCAGTGACATGAACTTAGCTGGTCAGGCCTGCACTCCGCTAGCCCGGAAAGCTGCACAGGGAGCAGCCGGGCTCAGAGCAGCGCTGATTCGGTTTTCTCACTTTTAACCACTGACCCTGAAACTGACTGAAGCCCCCTGAGTCTCAACAGGAGGACACAGAATGTGAGGCTGGATAACGATGTGCTCACTAATTCCTAAATCCTCCAGGAATTTGACCATGATCAGATTTAGATTCAAGCAAGATAGTTCGAGCACCTACAGTGTGCCAGAGCCTTTTGCTTACTGATCATTCGTCCCTCTTCTCCTTTTAACTACTTAATCTCTGCTTGTCCTTCAGATCTTACATCAGATATCATTTCTTGACAGTAAGGCTCTCTTTCCTGTCATATTTTTAAAGAACGTTCCTACAGCTGTTGTTATCTTTGCCTTACTGTACCTTCTATTACAGTCCAAAATCACCACACCCATTTCAGGCACAGAATACTTAAGCTTCAGAAAGAAAGTCACCGCCAGGCCAACAACATGACACCTGTGAAACACGTAAAGGTTCCCTGCATTCCCCTGGAGGACACTCAGGGAGCCCAGGGACAGCCTTCCCTTGCCTCGCCCCTCACAGCACCAGACTCTTTTCTGTCTGCATCCAAGACTCGGTAGTGATTTTCCTTTTCCCTGGAATGTGCCATCCAATCTGTACCCGCACATACAGATCCAACTTCAGCTGTAATTAATTGATCCTATTTGCCAGTCAATTTATATACTTCATTTTAGCGTATCATTATAAATCCCGGCAATATATATATCAGTTCCATTTTCTAGTTGAGAAACCTGAGACATAAAATGATTAAATAACTTAACCAAGAATATAGCTTACAAAGAGCAGAGGCAGGATTCAATTATAGGCTGTGCAATCCAGAGTTACTCTTCTTAATCACTAAGCTACATTATTTCACTAGCTCATCCACAAAGCCTTCCTTGACCTTCCAGTCAACAGAACTCTCCGTTTTGGAACAGGGCCTTTTATGAAGAGTAGGCGCTCAGGAGTCAGATGTTGAGATTCAATCCCCAGCTCTGTCGGTTACTAATTGAGTGATTTCTCGCAAGTTACTTTCCTTTTCTCCACTTTCCATATGTGTAAAAATGCAAATGCTAACAGTACCTACTGAAAAAGATGGTTGTATTAATTCAAGTAGAGTACTTAGAAGGCTGCTCAGTACATGTCAAGCACTTACAGGAGTTAATGATATTGCTATGCCCGCTAGTGGCATTGTGCACTCTCTCCTGTCTAGCCTATCGCCCCTATTATACCGTGAGGTAGCCAAGAGCAGGGATCTATTTTACTCATTTTTACTTTCCATACATGAAGGTACAGAGTAGGAACCCACTGAAAGACTGACAGAATAAAAGACCAGAAGGATGCATTTCTGTACCTCACTAACACTGTTTTGCTCTATATTGGATCTCTAGGTAATTTGCCCTAAAGTTTCACAATCTTATCAAGCAATCTGTGCTAAGAAATAACTGATAACAATGAACTATGAAGCCATCCAAGTTGCCTCCCACCCCATCCCCCGAGTATCTGAATTTCAGAAGAGAATTCCATTTTCCATTCCTGCAACTAACATTTATTAGCACTTACTATGAGCTGGGTACTGGTAGAAGCAATAATGGATTACACAAAGGTAAATAAACTATGTTCAAGGCAATACTGTCCTTGCAGGAAAAGAAAGATCTTCATTAATAACCATACTACAAGAAAAGAAATGAACATGGAAGGAGGTGAAAATCGGTATTTCTTATATATTTTGCATATATTATCCAACAGCAATCCTATCACCTCTCCCTGTAGGTGCTTCCTTTCTCAGTCATCCTCACGACTATTTCACATTTCTCTATCCCCTGATGGGCAAGTCCTCCCCCACCATGGTCTCTCTTACCTGATGGCCTCACTTCCTTTCCCTGAGAAAATAAAAGCAAGCAGAAGAGAGCATCTTCACCTTCCCACCACCACATCTATAATACACAAACGCTACCTTCTTTTCTGGGTAACAGCCACCATCTCCTATTCTAGGATATATTTCCAGCAATTGCCCCCTTCCTTCTCTGCATTACCAATTTTCTTGCTTTATTGGATCATCCCCATCATCATATAAATATATGTTAATAGTGTCATCATAAAAAAAGTAAAAAGCACTTTCTCAACCTATATACGCTTCCAGCCATTACCTCCTCTCTGGTTTCCCTCTATTTGGCTGCTAAAATACCCTTCTCTCTTGTATCTTTTCCTGGGTTATTAGTAGCTCCTTCTTGGTCTCCCTGACCGGCTCTTCTTCCCCTCCCTCATCCCCAACCTGGCGTGTCCCAGAGCCGAACCTTCACAACACTGTCCTTCTCTATCCACACTCGTCCCCTTGGTGATCTCAGCCAATGGCAAGGTTTTAAATGCCTCTCACATTGACAGAGGCCCAACTGTTATTTGTAGCTAAACCTCTCTGCTACACTCTGAAGTCCTATAATCAATTAACCACTGAAAGCAAACTCCTGATTTCTCCTCCAAAATCTGCTCCCCACAAAGTGTTCTCTATCTCAGTAAAAGGCAACTCTATTCTTCCATTGTGCAGTCCAAACACCACAGTTCAGCCTCAATACTTCATTGTCTTTCAAAGACCACATCCAATCCATAGACAAATCCTTCAGTTCTACTTTCCAAAACATCCCACCCAACTCCTTCTTGCCACCACACTGCGCTGGTGAGAGCGCATCCCCTCTCCTCTGGAGAATGCCACCCCTTCCTCCCAGTCTCTCTCCCTCCTCTCTGCTTCATGTCTTTTCTCCAACATAATGGCAGAGTCTTCTGAGTTGATGCTCTCTTCTGCTTCTCTCAAAACCCTCCCAGGCCCTCATCTTAGTCAAATCAAATTTCCCATGATGATCTGCAAAGCTCTCATGTGAAGCAGCTGGGACCAAGGCAAGTACAGCCTTCACTGGACTTTTTCTTTTAACCTCTCTAGTCCCTCTCTCAATTTTCCAGTTGTGCAAAGTTAGGAAAAAAAAGTGTACACTCACACCAGGACCTATAGATGAATAATCAGGCCTCAGGTCACTGTCTGGAAGTCAAATTGTCCTTAAAATATGAGTGGAAGGATATATAGTCAAGTAGGAGGAAAGTTTGGTACTTGTGAGGTAGTAATTTCTCCTTCCATAACATAGCATTTTATAGCTTCTTACTATTCTGCCCATGTTTCTCCTACACATGGCTTTCCTTTCCCATTAGATGAAAAACTCAGGGTGTGCATGGTCCATGTTTTATGTATCTTTCCCATCTTATATATGGCACAGTGTTGCTAGCTGCTAAATAAATACATCCAAAAGTATATGTTTTCATGCCCTTTTTAATCTTGTTTTTCTCTGCTAGGTGATAATGGCTAATGTTTTGATATGATAAAACCCCTACTTTGTATAAATAAACTACAAGTTTCTCCTTTCTGGGAAAAATGAACTCATAGAACCTTAAATGAAAGGTTCCTTAAATGGCTCCTAATTTAAGCCACCAGCCAGCTCCCTCTAAAGCACTCCCCACAGCTCCTGCTTCTCCTTGCATACAGGCCAAGGAACTCACCACCGTACAGAGTGGGATCCAAAATTATCTGGTGGTTCTGAATATAGGGACATACTTCTTTATATTGAGCTGAAATCTGTTGTCTTTATCTTTTCTCTTTTGTGTTTAATGCCAGCCAGCATTTGGATCTCACCACGACATTGTTATTCTCTTATTACAAGGGACTGTTTCCCAGGGGGCAGAAGACACCTTTAAGATATATCTAGTAATAAGCACTAAGGCCAAGAAAGGCCAACCAAATGTAAAAACGAGCACAGACATTCCCCTATACCCTTCAGCCAGTTATCTCAATGTCTACACAGTTATAGCACACTATCACAACCATGAACTCACATTTATACATTCCACCAATCTTATTCAGAGCTCACCAGTTTTACTTCTGCTCATCTGTATCTGAGTGTGTTATGTATGCTTCTTTACATGGAATTTTATCACATGTGAAGATTTGTGTGACCAACACTACTGACAAGACACAGAACAGTTTCATCACAAGGTCCCTCATGCTACTGTTGTACAGACACAGTCACTTCCCCCCACTTTCCAGCCCACAGAAATCACTCATCTGCTCTCCATGTCTATTTTGTCATTTCAAGATTGCTATTTAAGTAGAAGTAGATAGTAAGTACATTTTTGAAATTGGTTTTTTATACCCAGCATAAATCCCTTTAGATCCCTCCAATATGTTGCACCAGTGATCTGTTCTTTTGTACTAAATACCTAATATTTTAACTGTGCACCAGAAATAGTACTGAAATCTGTAAGCCCTAACTTATTTAGTCCTCACAAAAGCTTTATGAGGTAGATAATACTATCATATCCATTTAATGGATGAAGAAGCAGAGCCAGCAGAGAGGTTAACTTAGCCCATGTGGTTAGTAATCAGCAGAACTAGGATACAAAGCAAGCAGGTGGCTCCAGCATCCACGTGCTTTCACACAGTGCTGGACTGTCTCACGAGCTGTGGGAAGATCAGAGATGGATGTGCTGCCAAGGTGGCTGAAGTAGAGAAAAATGGCTGAGAAAAGGAAAAGATGGAATAGAACAAAAGGAAGCATGTAGGACGAGGCCACCCATAGTCTTGACTGTCTGTCTGTATGTGTATGTTTGGGTGTATAATGACATCAAGCCATTAGCATAGTTGCTTACTTGCTGATTGCCTTATTAAGTTGCAGGCTCTAGGCAGACAGGGACTATGTCTCATTCACATTATTGTCTCCCAGAACATTTGTCATATTGCATTTGCATAATATGTGCTCAACAAATGGGAAGTGATCGTGTATTCCATAACCTAACCATATAGATATACTCCACATATTGCATTTTGTTAACTTTGGTGTGGTTCTTCTACCTAATTATGAAACATTTGAATCTCAGCATTCTGAAGAGCTAACCCAGTAAATGGTCTATAATCAATTCTTGATATGCTATTTTTTACATATTACAATTTAATAAAGATGTGGCACAGATGCAAAACAATTGAATAAGAGATTATAATATGTCTTGTAGGAAAGAAAAGTAGACAATGGCTAAGGAATTCCCAGTTTGAGCTATGTGACTTTGGGGAAATTGCTTAGCTTTTCTGGGACCCAGTTTCCTCAGCTAATAAAATGAGAAGATTGTTTAAACATGATTTCCACTTCTAAGATCCTATCATTTAAAGAGTATAAGTTTATTTTTTATTCTTTTAAATGTCAGATGAAGAGTAAAAGCCAAAGAAGGTGTCCCTTTACTGGAAATAGAAACCATCATGTCATTAGTACACAGATGTCCAAAGACAAAACTGGTTTTCGTGAGAAACCACCTTCTCTTGCTACTGCTTAATGAAGACATAAGTGTGTTGGAGTGCCTGAAGCAGCTATTACAGGTTATTAACTTCTTTCCAGTTAAGAGTGCACATTCTAATTTGAATTTCTGAATATGCATGAGCAGGTTTCAGCTGAAAAGGAATTTTGCCAGTTGTGACAAGGCCTCACCAAAACTGTGACATGAGTGTTAAGTGATGAGGAAGTCGAGTTTCCTTTTTCAGCATGAAGGCTGAAGAGCCCTCAAAAGATCTGGCAAGTTTTCCTGTTGGCAGTGTGGGCAAGTGCCTCACTTTCTAATAATCATCTCAAACAAAATCAGTTTAGACTGGCTTCCCATGGCATGGGGCTCACTGTGACATGGCTAACAGCTTCTGCTTTGTATAGCAGTGGAAAGAATACTCAACTGAGGGCAGCGGGACCAGGATACAGATCATAGACCTGTCATTAATCCTCTGTCCCAATGAGAAAACCACTGAATATCTTAGAACCTAAATTTCCAAATATGAAATACAGTGATGCCAAGGCAATGTTACTTGAGAAAAAGATGGTATCCTAACTGTGACAGCACTTTGAAAGCATTGAAGGATTATCCACTCTAATGGATTTTTACTAATATACAAATATAAGGCTGTATTATTACTCCCAGAGTAGATTGGAAATATGATTATTGATTATATATTCAAATAATGAATTAGGTGGGTATGGAGTTAAAGGATATCCATAATACATGGTCTGCAAGAGTTGTGTCAGCACAAATTCCAGACTAATAGGTAAGGATGCAGACACCCACCCTTGGTTACATAAATGCCAAGCATATCACAAGGGTCTTTGCAAAGCCACCATGGTGTTTTACAGGGTCATTAAACATTAAACCTCACGACACCACCCTAGGCCACACATGGCATCAGATTCACTTAGAGAGACTTAGAAAAGGAGCCAGAAAAGAACATCTTACAGTAATACAGTACCAGGAACTTTCCTTCTGCAGGAGTCCCTGCCCAAGACAGTTATCTCTGACCACCTCCTAAACCCCTGCCACTGCCCAGAGGATCAGATGCCAGGAAACAAGAACCATACTGAACACATATGAGAGCTTTGGCTTAAGATGTTATGTCCCTTGGAAACCAATATCTGATTTCATAGGCATGACTTCCAGAATGAACAGGTATATGCCCAGTTACAAGGGGTACTGTACTCAGGGCCATGGAATGCCAATCAGATATGTATAGTTCTCCAGGGACATTTTGCCATTCAGAGGATATTTTTACCATAAGAAACATTGCCTAGGAACATAGTTGACGGTCTTGCCCTTATTAGATAGTAGGGAAATACAATAGGACAACTAACTGGAGCTCAAATTCTCATGTAGCAAGGAAATATTTTGTTAAAGCTTTGACTATAGTTACTTAGAATAAGTGCTTATTACCAACAGTGCTAATCATATCACTTCTTACCTAGATGACTGCCAAGCCTCATCATTTGACTTATTCTCTCTTTCATGGCCCTTCCTCCAAAAACTGGCAGACTGATCAATCCAATACAACTCTGATTATCTCAGTCCTCTGGTTAAGCCTCTTAAAGACAGTTAAACTTCCTTGTACACAAGAAGCACTTCCAGAATGGCAGAGTTAAGGACATCCAAAAATCCACTCCTCCATAAATGCAACTATAACACTGGCAAAACTAAAATTAAAAAAAGGTCAAAATAAGTTTCTTCAGATCCTTGGAAATTAACCAATTAACTTGCAATAATCCAGTGAGCACTGATTCTAGCAAAACTGATAAATCCTAAGAACAGTGAGCTTTGTTAAATTTTAACTTGTACTAATCCCATCACTCTTACCCAAACTCCATGGCAACTTTGAAAACTAACAGAACCACAACAATGGGAGCTGTGAAAATCAACAGACTAGTAGGCACTGGAAGAGACAAGGTTAGTTGAGAATAACAACAAAAACCTATGCCCAGAAAACTGTCACTATTGACCTGTTTGGCAAAGCCCCAATTACCCCGTTCATAGGACTTGTCTTCTTTATCTGACTCAGAGCTTATCAAGAGGAAAAGGACCTATTCTCAAAGCTTTGTTGAAAACAATCACAGGCGATTGTTTTACACTGCAGCTGCCTAAGGCAACATTAACAACTGGTATAAACACAGCCAAAAAACTTACAATGAAAATCTTGGAAATGAGATGTCCATGAGACCTTTGAAAAGTTCTGGCATATTCATGGCAGATGCATGTTCAAGGCCCAAATATCTCACCTCTAGCTGGTCTTTAAGCTTTGTGCAAGCAGGAAGTTTTATCAAACACAGAATCCTTTAGCCAAGGGGATGCCAACTGCTCAAAGAATTTAAGGTTATCATGTTTTAAACATTAGGTGACCACAGAGCTAATCAAGTAGAGATTTCAGTGGCAGTATACAATAAAGACCATGGACTTTACAGAATTAGTCCAGAAAATTCACTAAACAAACAAAGAGCAACAACAAGAGCAATTACTGCAAACAACAGTAATAATAACAAATCCAAGGGAGGGAAGAGAATTTGATTACCAAAGTTTTCCATGTTATATTACTTCAAATATCCAGTTTTCAACAGAAAAATGACAAGATATGCAAATAACAGAGTTTGATCCTTCTTAAGGAAATAAGACAGTACAGACTGTCCCTGAGGAAGCCAAATGTTGAACTTTTACTAGACAATATTTTAAATCATCTATTTTGTATATGCTTTAAGAACTAAAAAAAAAACACATCTGAAGAACTAAAGGAACATATGAGAACAATGCCTTACCAAATGGAGAATATCTTTGAAGAAATAGAAGTCATAAAAAAAACACTAAGTAGAAATTATAGAGCTGAAAATACAATAATTGAAATGAAAAATACATTAGAAGGACTCAGATTATTTAACCTGGCAGAAGAAAAAAAAATAGTGAATTTGAAGATTGGTCAATTAAGACTGTCCATTGTGAGAGATAGAAGGGAAAAAAATGAAGTAAAGTTAACAGACCCTAAGGGACCTGTGGGCTACCATCATGTATGCACGCATAGTGCATGATTACCAAACTTTATGGAAAATATTTATTTATATATCTAAGACTCTCAAACCCCAAGTGGAGAAATTCAATGAGATCCATACCTCAGTACATCATGGTCAGACTGTCCAAAGACAAAGAAAAGAACACCTTGAAAGTATCAAGAGAGAAGCACCTCATCACACACAAGGAATTGAGACAGGGACCATAGGCTTACACAGAGTAGGGGGAGGGCCTCCAGAAAAAGCAAGGCAGGATATTTACAGTCAGAGCAACGTAACTACATGCAAGGAAACCCCCTACCAAAACTCTGTGTTAAACATTAAGCTCTAGAGTCATTCTTCAGTGAGATCAATTGATAGTCCCCAGATAAAGGAAAGTAGCCCATGTTTTTATTATGCTAATCATTTGTAATCATGTGTAAGATTCACTTTAGCATGCTAAAAGGTACTTAATATCTCATCAAGGACAAACATCCTAAGGCCACTTTTAACAAGTCCACACCCTAGGCCCTTTAACAGTTCCCCCAAATCCTCAACTGCCTATAAATCCGCTAGACAACGCACCACCCTGGGCTTTCTTGTCCCCTCCTGGCAGGAGCCAGAAGGTCTTTCCTCTCACTTTATTTCTGAATAAAAGCCTCTACCGTGGCTCTCCTACCTTTGGTGTTTGCTAAGTTCATTCTTTGACTCTGCAAAAAAGAACCCTGGCATCAGAATCCTCCATAAGCTTAAGTTGATCTTATTAGAAATCATGATGACCAAACCACAGTGGGATGACATATTCACTTCTCTGAAAGGAAAAGAATATCAACTAAGAATTATGTCTCTAGCAAAATCATTTTTAAAAATAAAGGAAAAATTTAGACTATCCCAGATAAACAAAAACCGAGACAATTCTTCTCTAGGATACTTGCCCTACAAGAAAGAATAAAATGAGTCCTTCAGGCTGAAATGAAAAGCAAATAGAGAGTAATTCAAGTAACATGAGGAAATAGAGAACATTGGTAAAGAGAAATACACAGGTAACTATGAAAGACTTCAGTACAAACTGTATTTTATTTGTAACTCTTTTTTCTTCTCCCATTTGACCTAACAGTTAACTGCTTAAAGCAATACTTATAAGCTATAGAAATAATTATGTTGATGGGCTTACTATGTATAGAGAGTCATCGATACAATAATAACAGTACAAAGAAAGGGGGAGGAAATAGAGCTATATTGGAGCAAAGTTTTATATACTGCTGAAATTAAGTTGTTTTTAGTCTGAACTAGACTGTTTTGAATTAAGATGTTAATTATAAGCCCCAGAGCAACCATGGAGAAAGCAGCTCAAAAAACATGGTTTAAAAAAAAATAACAAGGGAACTAAAATGGCACAGTAAAATGTACCAAAATAATAGAATAATTGAGGAATAGAGAAACAAACATATATAAGACATAGAAAACAAGCAGCAAAATAGATGTGAATCTTACTTCATAATAATTATGCAATATGAAATGAATTAAATTCTCAAATCAAAAGGTAGAGATTGGCTGAATGAAAACAAACAAACATTACCCAACTATATGTTCTCCACAAAAGATAAACTTTAGATGCAAAGATACAAACAGGTTGAAGGTAAAAGGATGGAGGGAGATATATCATGAAAGAGTAGCCAGCAGAGAGGTCAAATAGACATACTATCAGACAAAATATATTTTATGGCCAAAATTGTTATTAGGGACAAAGAAGGACATTTTGTAATGATGAAAATATCAATCTATCAGAAAGATGTGAGAATTATAAATATATATTCACCTAACAATAGAACTCCAAAATTCCTGAAGGAAAAAAAAGTCTTCAAAAGTCCCTATTTACTTTCTGGATAAAATCCAAACTTCTGAGCTTACAATACTAGAGAATGAATGTCATTCCCTTTCTTGTTCACATTTCTAGTCTTTTTTTCTACCACTTCCATAACCATTCTGTGCTCCACATATAAAAACTACTTTAAGACATCTTCAGTTTCCATTTTCCCTTCTAGCTTTAGCATATGCTAGTGTCTCAGCCTAGGCTTCCCAAACCTCTCTACAAGACATCTTCAAGTCTTACCTCAAATATCACCTCTTAAATTAGCATCCCCTGACACTGCCCAGAAGGCTAAAATATATTCTCTTATGTGTATCCATGCTCTTTACTTTTACTTCTACTATAAATCTAACCTGTAATGATTCAATCATGTCTGTCCATTCCACAAACACTAACTCACAGGAAAGCAAAAACCAGGTTCTAATAGCCTTTGTTAACCTAGGGGCTAGCATAGTAATTAACTATGATTGTGAACAGATCATGTTCACAAAAAAAATCTTTGCTGGACACACAAATAAGAGAGGGCATAACAAAACACTATGGACTGAGTTGGCTTAACAATAGGAATTTACTTTCTCACAGTTCTGGAGGTTGGAAGTCCAAGATCAGCGTGCCGGCATGGTCAGGCTCTGGGGAGAGCCCTGCTCCTGGCTGGCAGAGGCCACCTTCTCATTGTGTGCTTGCATGGCTTTTCAGGGGTGCATATACATAGAAAGAAGACACCTCCTCCTCTTCTTAGAAGGCCACCAATCCTATCTAATTAGGGCTCTACCCTTATGATTTAATTACCCTTAATTACCTCCTAAAAGCCCCATCTCCAAATACAGTCACATTGGAGAATCAGGCTTCAATATATGAATTTGGAGGGGACACAGTTCAGCCCATAGTAATGTATACTAATATATTCTGTTATATTCATGTCTAGTAGGAGTACGTAAGTTAGACTATCATTAATTCAACCTGGCCCACTCCTTCCTGTCTTATTTCATTTTGGAGCGGGTGTCTCTGACCTTGCTCTGAGTTCCCAAGGTCAGAAAAATACATTGACTTATCACTGGTAATCCATAAATCAGCAGCCAATCCTCTTGATTTGCATAAGGAGCCTCTTGTCCCAGCCTGACAGTAGTAGAAATAGAAATGTACCAATTAAATGATTGTTCTGCTTATCAAACTCCTCATTGGAATATATTGGGCAGGAAGTAATTTTCCCCTCTCTCATTTTCATGAATATAGATAGGATTGTAACACGGAAACTAAACACACATTAGTCAGATTCTGTAACCAACTCGAAGGTGGCTGTAATTTATCTTTTTAACGTTTCAGGGCCTGAGGAAAAAAGGGAACAGAGAGAAGATGGCAAAGCCACCAAATATTTATATAATGCCTAACAGTTTAAAAAGAACATACATGTGCTTTACCTTGTGAAGGAGACGCTTCCCTTACTCAGTTATCATTATTTCACAGACAAGACTCTGAAATGCTAATTTCCCCCCAAGATAATTCAGTTCTCAAATCACCAATGGATTTAACTAATTCCACCCACTAAGGCTAGAGTCTGTGTTTCTCTCCTGTCACTGGCTGCCTCAAAAAGTCAAAAGCTCAATTTTTATTTTGCTCTCTACTTTACACATTATTTTGTCACATATTAACTTTATCTGCTCCCAACAGTCCTGTGAGTTGGGCATAAGGAAATTGAGGATAAGGTTTCTTCAGGAGTCTAACTCAGGGAAAGCTCCAGATGATAGAGCTTTATTCTGAGTATCAACAGCCTGTCATGGTGGGATTCAGTGTCCAGCGCACACCATTGCTCATCCATCGCTGATGACTGGTATGCCCTCCTCCTTGCTCCTGCCTCTCCCATCTGCTGTCTCTTCCTCTCTTAAGGTACAGCTCAGGTCTAGCGTTCTCTGGAAACTGAGCCCAGCCACTGGGCTGGTTGAGATGCCCCTCTGTGGGCTTCTTTTGTCCTGAATGAATAGCCCTGTGGCAGCACTAATCATTCTGTAGGACAATTATGTTTTGCCACACATCCTTCCCACTAGGGTGTGAGAGCCCTGAGGGCCGAGATTATGAGTCTTACATTTCCTTTTTCCCTGCACTTGGCATAGGAAATTGGGCCATGGCAGGCGCTCAATGCATGGTTATTGAATACATTGGCTTGGGAAGACATTTGTAGGGACCATCTACTTTGCCAGCCCCTCCTCAACAGATTCCCTACTTTCTGAACAGAGAGCTGTTAAGAGACTAGCATAAATATACATAGCTAGTAAATCATTAAGATTATATTGATAATCTCTATCCTATACCATAATAGGGTTCTCCAGGTATCTTAGCCCGTTTGAGCTGCTATAATAAAATACCATGACTGGATAGCTTAAGCAACAGAAACTTACTTCTCACGGATCTGGAGCTGGAAATCCTAATCAGGGTGCTGGCATGGGCAGGTGAGGGCTGGGTCACAGATTTCTTATTATAATCTCACATAAGGGAAAGGGCTATATGTTTCTCTGCGGTCTTCTTTCTAAGGGCATGAATCGCATTACCCTATGAGTGCTCTATCCTCATTACCTAAGCAAAGGCCCCAAAGGCCCCATCTCCTAACACCATCACTTCAAATTTTTGGGAAACACAAACACTCAGACGATAGCACCAGGGATAGAGAACCAGTAGACTGTGTGTGTGTGAGAGAGAGAGAAGAGAAAGGAAGAGAGAGATTTTAAGGACATAATCATGAGATTACGGGAGCTGGCAAAATCTGCAAGTAAGCCAACAGGCTAGAGATCCAGAGGAGCTGATGCTGCAGACCCAGTCCAAAGGCAACCTACAGGCAGAATCCCCTGTTCCTCAAGGGAGGTCAATCTTTTTTCTCTTAGGGCTTTCAACTGCTTGGATGAGGCACACCCACATTATGGAAGAGAGGTGCCACTCAAGGCCTATTAATTGAAATGTTCTCCTTCACAGAAACATCTCAAATAATGTTTGACCCAATACCTGGCTACTGTGGCCTAGCCAAGGTTATTTGAAATTAACTATCATGTATAACACTTTCTATAAGAAGAGAAATCTAGTCTTTAAGGAACTGGAGCCCATAGGCAGAATATACCCATAGTAAGAAATGCTAAGTCAAACACCTACCAAAGTGAAACTCTGTATATTGCTCCTGATTGGAACCCAGACTTTTCCCAAGGATATGACAGGACTAAATCCAATGAGGACAAACAAGGTAGTTTAGGATTAGAGCAGAGTTTCTTAACCTCAACACTACTAACATTTTGGACAAGACAATTTTTGATTAGGAAAGCAGGTAATACCTTTTCCAATGTAGCATGTTTAGCAGCTTCCCTGGCTTCTACCCACTAGATGTCAGCAACACCTTGTCCTGGTTGTGACAAGAATTGTCCCCAGACATTGGTGAATGTACCAGGAGAGACGAAACTGCCTCTGGTTGAGAGCCACTGATCTACAGGACAGACTTCAGGAACTGTAGACTGTTTTTTCTCCATCCTTTGCTGACTGGCCAGTATGATGGAAAGATCAGATTTAAAAATAAGAATTAAATGTGCTTGGATTCAAATCCCAGTTCTTTCACTTGCTGGCTTGTGCAAGTTGCTTATTTCGTTTTTCCCTCTGAAAAATAGAAATGACAATAAACTACCACGGTTTTAGGAAGCACAATTTATAATACGTGGAGATGTTCATTGACATTAATTTTCTTCTTTACCATAATCATCTTTCCGTGTGATTCCAGGCTCTCTACTCTTTTCATTGGTTGATTTGTTTCCTATCTCTGAACCAATAGCAACTATCTTGAACCAGTATGATACTAATTAAATTCTTGCTACTTAAAATGTGCACATACATGTGTAAATTGACAAACTGATTCCAAAATTATAGGGAGTCATGAAGATCAAAGAAACTAGTTTATGCTCTTAGATATGAAAGCTTATTATAAAGCTTCAGTAAATAAGATAATATGATAGGCATCCAATGTAGACAAATAGACTACTGGATAAAACAGGAGGTTTAAAAAAAAGATCCATGCATTTATGGCAAAAGTGACAGGACAATGCAGAGAGACATTTTTCTTAATAAAAGGCGCTGATCAATTAAATATCCATGTGGCCAATCTAAACCTCAATCCCAGATCCGTTGTAGATCTACATGTGAAAAATAAATCAATAAAACTTCTAGAAGGAAAAATATTTAAGATCTTAAGGCAGGCAAATTTCTTAAACAGGACATGCAAAGCACTAACCATAAAAGAAATAATGACAAATGTAGACTATGTTTGTATTAAAAACTTCTGGCTCTCATAGGATACCATTAGGAAATGAAAAGACAAGGCAGGAACAGGCAGAAGATCCTACTTATAAGACTGGCAAAGGGCTCATATTCAGAATATAGAAAGAACTTCTACAAATCAATATGAAAAAGACAAACAACCTTATGGAAAACAGGGCAAAAGATTTGAATAGACAATTCAAAAAAAAGATATATTCAAATAGTCAATAAACATGAAAATGTGTTCAACTTCACTAGTAATCAGAGAAATGCAAATTAAGATCACAATGAATATCACCTCATATTCAACAGAATGACTAAGATTTAAATATTTTAATGGCATCATGTCGGTGAAAACATAGAACAGCTGAAAGTCCCAGTCTTCTGTTGGGAATATAGTTATAATCACTTTGAAAAGTAGCACCATTTGCTATAGCTGAACGATATAACCCTGACAAGGCAGAAACACCATTCCTAGATACATAACTCTTTGAAATGACTGCACATTTGCACAGAAAGACATGTAGAATATTGTTCAAATGCTAAGTCGAACAACATGCAATAGTCAAAAACTAAGCAAAAAACAAGATGCCATTAACAAGAGGATAAAAAGTAAATTCTGGCATATTTGTACTCTGCAGTACTGTACAACAATGAGAATGAAAAAGCTACAGCCTCATGAAATAACATAAGTGAATTTCATAAACATAATGTTAAACAAAAGAAGCCAGACACTAAAATAACTGATGCTGTATGATTCCTTTTGCATAAAATTCAAAATATGGCAAAACTAAGCTATGATAAAAGGAGTCAGGGTAGTTTTTACATTTGTGAGGCACACGATATAAGGCAATAGATAATTGTTTTTCTCTTCCTTGGTGATAACTATGCTCATGGGTTCCTTTTATGGTAATTCATCAACTCGTAACTCACCTATGTAAGTAAAGAGTTCTAAATAAATAAGAAACCAGCAGGAAAACAGGTTTAAGACAAGGACAGAAATTTCACAGAACCATAAATTTTGCATTTAATCACATGAACACATGCTTACTGTTCATCATAAATTTGAAAATACAATTTGAAATAATAATGGGTTGCCATTTTTATTTATCTGTTTGATAAAGATTATAGAGTTGGCACAGGGGAGAGGTTACTGATGAGAGAGTAAGTTAGTATAATCTCTTTGAAAGGCAATTTAGAAATGTCTATTAAAATTAAAAGGCCATAGCCTGTCAATCCAGCAATCCCATTTCAAGACACTTATCCTGTAGATGTCATGTACACAAAGAAATATATAGAACAGTGTTTATTACAGTGTTGCCTGTATTAGCAAAGCCTGGAAACAACCTAAATGTCCACCCAGGAAGAACCGTTTCAGTACATTTTGATACATCCATACAGTGGAACATATTGCAGCCACTCTGTATGTATTGATATGGAATGTTCTCCATGTCAGATTGCTAGGAAAAAAGCAAAGTGCAAAACAGTGTGTGTAGCACGGACATATATCAAATGTGTGCACATCTGTCATATTTCAGAAAGATATCAGCCTCTGGTAACAGTAGTTGCCTCTCAGAGCAGTCTGAGAAACTGAAGATCTGTGTTGGCAGAAAAAGATTTACCTTTCACTGTGTACCCTTTTGGGTTTTCTCATATGCATGTATTAGTATTTTTATTAAAATCCTAAAAAGAAATCAGAGTAATAAAACATAATGCAACTCAGATAATTCTGATACAAAGACAAGTGGGCCCCCTTGTCCTTGTCTGAATCTGTGCTACATCATTTGACATCCCCTCAAACCAACCCCAGAGGGACTAAGGTTTAGTATGACAGGTTCACTGTGGCCTCTAGACAAATAAGAACAATTACAAGAGCAATAATAAAAGCTTCGTGGCAAGTGCTAGGCTGAGTGCCAGTGTCTCTGCTAAGCACTTTGCCTGCATCATCTTACTGGGTGTTCATCATTAACCTATGAAATGAATATTAATTTTGTTCTCATTTTACTATGAAGACCATAAAGAGTAGAGTCTGGACTCTGAAACAAGTCTCCCTGCCTCCAGCCTCACTGCCTCACCAGAGTGGAACCGTGAAGAGCAGCATCTCCCTGTGCCGAAAACAACACATTCTCATAATGATTCAATTCCATTCAAGGAAGCAAAGCTTATTAGAATGCCTACCTACAAGGTGGAGACCTGGAATGGAATGTTTACTAAATGTAGGTCAGAACTCCTGCCCTTACTAGCTGTTGTCTGAGGCTCTGGACAAAACTTTTTACTTCAACATCTGTGAAATGGGAATATTGATTTCCTTTACTAAGCAACGAAAATTTACGAAATAAATACTAGTATGTTCCCTGTTTTAGATATGAGATATTTGATCCTATATGTGATCAAGTAAATTATTGTAAAGGGCCCCAGGAATGGAGACAGGAAGTAACTCTCTCAGTGATGGGTGGACATTTGCAGGCAATGCAGAAACCTGGCCACCAGCAAGACAGAGAAGAGCACCCCTGATATGATGACAGCCCTTTGGTCCACACATCACGATTCTTGATTTCTACCACGTTCTTTCCATTTCAAACACAATTATTCTTCATTAAGAGGGTAAACGCTAAACTTTGGCAGTGATCACATTTAGAATTGCCAAGGAAAACATGTGTAACTGCTGCCCAAACACGTCCAGAACTGAAAAATATTCTGCTGCTCTTCCCAATCCATATTTAGAGGCCAATGTATATACCAAATGTGGTTTAGTAGTATAACTATGACTTAATTTCCCCCACTGGTCTGTGAGTTCTTTGAGAGTATGCATGGCCCTTGTACCACTATTTTGAGTCATCGGACAACAAGTATTTCTTTTTGACTGGATGGATGGATGGATAGATGGATGAATGGATAAATGATTGAATGATCACAGAATTTTACTGAAAATAGCAACTAGTATTATCTTAGTTTGTAACACAAAATATAATCCTCTTATAAAAGACCATATGATAGAAGGCAAAAGACATAGGATTTGGAGTTTGCAAGCCTAGGATTTAAAATTCAGATTCTTCTATTTACCAGTGCCAGTTCTCAAAAAGTTATGTATGCTCCATGAGCTGCATTACCCTCATCTTTAAAATGTAAAATAACAACACACTGTAGTGGTATCTTATAAAATGTTTAATTTCTGCAGTGTATGCATAAGACAAAACCCCACATTAAACTTGAACACCTCTTAATCACCCAAAGAACATCACATACATCACTTTGTGATACTGTATGATTTCTCCATACAGATCTGGTTCTGCCTTCAGTGCTAAAAAATTCATGGTTTCTTTGATTGAGTACTAGAAAAATAGTTCATACTTCGGAGCCAAATGGTATAAAAAATGTCTTTTTTGCCTTTTTTTGCCAAGAATATGTAAATGAATTCCAATAAGCTTATTACGCACATGCTGTGACTCCTCTATATGAGTGCTTTCTTTTTTTTATATATCAGCCTATTGAGATATAATTAACATACCATAAAATACACTCTATTAAATTATACAGTTCAGTGGTTTTGAGTATATTCACCAAGTTGTACAATGATCACTACTATATAAATTTAGAACATTTTCATTATCCCCAAAAGAAATCCCATGCCTGTTAGGAGTCACACCGCATTCTTCCCTCCCCTCAGGCTCTAAAGCCACCAATCTACCTTCCGACTCCACATATTTCCTATTCTGGACATTTCATATAAATATAATCAGGTAAATGTGGTCTTCCGTGTCTGGCTTCTTTCTCTTAACATAATGCTTTCCATGTTGATCCGTGTTGGTACCATGTACCAGAACGTCATTCCTTTTTCCAACTAAGTGAATTCCGCTATATGATACACCACATTTTGTTTATCCATTCTTCAGTCGATGCGTTTTTGGCTTGCATCCACTCTTTGGCTCTTATGAATGATACTGCTATGACTATTTGTATAAAAGTTCTTATGTGGACATAGGTTTTCAGTTCTTTAGAGGAACTACTAAACTGCTTTCTGAAGTGGCTTCGCCATGTTGCATTCTCACGAACATTCAATTAGAGTTCCAATTTTTCCATATCCTTACCAGCATTCCTTACGGTCTGACTTTCTTATTGTAGCCCTCCAAGTGGATGTAAAGTGGTAAGTAGTTTATTTGTAGTTTTGATAAAAATATTTTTTTTCCCCACAAGGTTACTGTAAATATACCAAAGCATGTTTTAACCAGAAAAAAACTGCAAAATGTTTGCATTATTACTGTTGTTACTATTATAAATAACATTGAGCAAGATTCTTCCTTGTAAAAATAAATATAAGAAAAGTGAAACCTTCTCTGATAAAGGCAGAAAAGGAATTTTTTGGAAGACTGTCTGGACCTACAGAATCAAAGGAGGGATGGAGGACATGGCTCGGAAGATGGGCAGAACATATGACAGTCCAAGAGATGAGGACAAGTGCCAGGCCCCTGCCCACAGGTGGTGGGGAGGGGGCCGCTGCCACTGGCTCTTCCTGGTGAATCTGATACCCTCTCCCTTGCCTCTCTGCTCTCAGAAGCTGCTACTGTAGAAATAAACTTTAAACTTCTCCTGCCTCGTGTGTCATTGACCCCAGACTCAAAGTCCTAAAAGGGAACATCCAATTGCCAATCTTAGACTGTTTGCTTACCGTGAAGAGAAAGTATCTGCCTCCCTTTGGCTTCTGCGGCCAAATCAGAACCAAAATTCTCACTGCTGATAACATATGTAAAAGCACACAATATCAGGCCAGGCACACTGTCATAGCTGAGTAAGTGTAGTTCCATTCCTTCCTTTCCCCGTGATGAGTGTGTCTCTGGGACGAGGGGCAGTGCTCACTGATAATTACTGATGACCCTCACCCAGAGGCTTGATGGGATTCCTTTATGCACCAGAAGAGCTTAGCTGATTCCCACAAACAGAATCCTTTCCAGGCTCTTGTTTGTTTTGGGTCAGTGTTGCTTAACCCTGCTACACACTAGAAGTTTTTAAAATGCTCATGCTTGGGCCCTACACCTAAATATTCTAATTCAGTTAAGCTAGGATGGAACCCAGGAGCAGCAGAGCTTTAAAAACTCCCTGGGTGATTCCAGCATGGGGCCAGGCCCAAGCACCCCATGCCTGGAGAAAATGGTTTCACTTAATCCATCTGTGTTTGCTCTTTCTCAAAGCTCCCACTTCTCAGTTGCTATAAATAGGCATTTCAGGGGCACCTGTAACAAAGAGAACTTGCCAAGAACCTCTGGAGAGGAGTGAACCACTGACAAAAGGCAAGAACATTCAGATAGAAAAATCATCTCAAAAATCGCTGGAGCGCTTAAACAGATTTCCAACTTGGAAAGCAGAGAGGGACCAATGCTCTTACTTCCTAATAAACAGTACACATAGCAAGCTGCCAAATATACAGGCAGACTAATTTTTCATTCTGATTATTTGGGGACATTTTTCCTGAGTAGCATTATTATGAGGCTGAAAATCCTGGTTCTGTGTGTTCATTAATTAATACTCAGGCTGATAAAGATTGTCCAAGCCCAGAGTCCATGACAATGGGTGGGCCCCTGGGTCATGGAGCATGTCAGTGCCTATTTATGCCTCACCAAGAGTCCTGTACAAATTCACATTTCTACCACCTTTAATGGGAAGGTGAGAGGGGCTAGCTAGGCTGGGAGGAGGTCAAATGAATGTATGAGGGGTTTCACCCTGGACCCTCCAGACTCCTGACAGCTGACGCAGAAGCCGTGCCAGTCAAGGAAAGCCAAGAATCCAGTATCGGTGCAAAGCAAGCACAAAGGCCAGTCTAGAGGGTGGAGGCAGAAGCAAGGTTGGGAGACAAGAGCAACGGTTCGTAGGGCAGTAGAAACTGTGAACTGGGCTTCTGTTGTTTTCCCTCTAGGGCTTTTTGCCTGATTGAAAGTTTGCTTACTCGCTTGCTCTGTGACAGCACCCTGATTGTCCTTTGGGGAATTCCCTCTCCCCCTTTCATGCAATTTTAATAGGACTGTCTATCAAGGTGTCCCGCCCTTCCTTTGGCCAAAGAGTGGATAAAGAACCCCAAATCAAGCCAATCTAACATTCTCTTCTGGGAATCTGAATGTTAGGCACAGCAAAATGGACAGAAAGTGGCTGGAATTGATTCCTATTGCCCATTAGTTTCTGCTTTCATCATCCAGGCTGACCTCAATCCGCTTTCAGAGGCTTGGCTGTTCAGCTTCCCTTGTGATTCTGTTAGACACCTATATTCTTCCAACAAATTTAATATTTGCTCATAATATAATTAACATAATTATAGTACGTATAATTTGTTTTGCTTATAATAGCCAGAGTCTGTGTCTTTTGCTGACCACACCAAAGAACCCTAAGTAACGATATCAGCAGAATATGATACAATATACCGAAACAATAGACACCACCCCAAATCTCTTTGGCTTAAGACAGCAGGGTTATTTCTCCTATACAAAGTCCACTTTGTTTCCAAGCGACTATCCAGGGCAACTTCCCACATCTCCGGCCACCTTTATCTTGAGGCAAAAAGGGAGATAGTTCTTGATACAGCTTTCCTACTTGTCTTTCAATAACAAAAAACAAAAAAGTAAATCTTCAGTTTTGAGCTGCCCATAACAAGACTTAATAAAGATAATACCTCGCCATGTATGTAATTTTAATTCTCGATTGCAAGGACCAAAACTCACACAAGTTTTTTATAAAGAGACAGGAAGGCAGACGTTCAGGGCAATTCAGTGTCCATAATGCCTTTTTGCCTTGTTATCATCAGGTGCTCGTGAATGTCATCTCCTGCTCTGCCTTCCGTGTCTTTCTGCTGGGCTCCTGGCCCATACTGTTCCTGTGCCTCTTTCACTGCACCGCTACTAACCAGCTGATTTTCTCGAATTTCAAATAAAAACTGATTAGCCCAGCAAATCTAATTGCCTCTTGGTTAGATTCCACCCCAAGTCTTTCTCCCCATCTCTTGTAAGGCTTGTAAATTGGGCATAAAAAAAATACCCATCATGATGTAGGCACTCCAGGAATATTTAAACCAGATTGACACTTCTAATAAAGAATAAATCAGATTATAAAAGTCTCCTAAAATTGAATGGAGCAAAAATATGTTATAATGGGTTTTTGTAGACAATGGTAATAAAATAAAGACTAATTTAAATTTCCAGAATGAAGAAAAAGTTAACTCCTGATGCTTTGCTTTAGATATTCTAGAAAAAAAAAACTTTTCTGATGCAGCTGCAACTAGGAAAGAGTGTTAACTGAGTTAATTTAATGGCTTTGGTTACTAGTTTACAAGATCAGAAAAATGGGACACTTGGGCTTTTAAGAATGATTTCAAGATTCTTTACACCTGAAATTTGCAAAGAACACTGATCTTAAGTGTTCTCACCACAAACAAAAATATTGTAACTATGTGAGGTTATGGATATGTTAATCAGCTTGATTGCAGTACTCATTTCACAATGTTTCCATATATTGAAACATCACGTTGTACACTTTAAATATATACCTTTTTCTGTTTGTCAAGTATACTTCAATAAAACTGAGGAAATAAATAAATATGAAATGTTGGTTTATAAGAGATGTATGTATAAGTTATACTTATTAAAGATTTATGTACTATTCCTATCACAATAACTTTTTGTACAAATTAGATTTAAAATTTTGATTACAAAACAGCTCTATGTCTTCTCCCTGACTTTACTAACATGTGAAAATAATTTAATATAATCTTATAGCCTATGTAAGACATAAGTTTATTTTTTCATGGTTTAAACTTTTCAAATATACTTTATTGATTTTAAGTGAATTATTTTACAAAGTGTTTAAGAATATCATTATTTTACAAATTGTTTAAGATTATAAAAATATGCGATCATGTTTAAATGGATTTATAATAAAAATGTATTTTAATCACATGTACTCTGATGGAATTCTTACTGTTAACAAATCATAAAAGCTTAATTGTCAATTTAATCCCGATACTTATTTAATGTTAAAAATCTTAAACTAATAATTTATTGAGGTAAACAATTAATAATCATGGTTACCTGAAAATGTAATGCTCAATAAACCTGAGCTATTAATATATTATAGCTATATGTAATATACTATAGACAGGTTGAAAAGATGACCTATTGACTTTGGTTATGGTTATATTCCCATTTTGTTTTAGCTTTTGTTTTTTTTTATAATGTTGTTTTAAAACAAAACACATTTAAACTCATGAGATCTGCCTTCTTAAGTGTAAAGTACTGTTAACTATAAGCACAGGGTTGCTCAGGAGATATCTGCAACTTTTTCATGTTGTATGACTGGACCTCAGTGCCTATTGAACAGCAATTCATTTTCCTTTCCTCTCAGCCCCTGGTAATCATCAGAATACTTTACATACCTCATATAAATGGGATCATGCAGTATTTGTACTTCTGTGCCTGGCTTATTTCACTTAGCATAACATCCTCAGGTCATCCATGTTGTAACATATAATAGGATTTCCTTCTTTTTATGGCTGCCTAATATTCCATTATATGTATACACCACATTTTCTTCATCCATTCATCCATCGATGGAAATTCACATTGTTTCCATATCTTCCTGTTGCAAATTTGCAAGTACAGGTATCCCTTTGAATTCCTGATTTCAATTATTTTGAATAAATAAGGGGGATTGCTCAGCCATGTAATAGTTCTATTTCTAATTTTTTTGAGGAGTTTCCATACTGTTGTTCATAGCAACTGCACCATTTTACAATTCCACCAATATTGCACAAGGGACCCCAATTTCTCCACATACTCAGCAGCATTTGTTATCTTTGTTTTCTGTGTTGTTTATTTTTTTGTAATAGTCATCCTCACAGCTGTGAGGTGATACCTCATTATGGTTTGGATTTGCATTTCCCTGATAATTAGTGATGTTGACTATTTATTCATATAGTTGTTGACCATTTGGATGTCTTCATGGAAATGCCTATTTAAGCATTTAAGCTCATTTTTAATAAGGTTATTAGTTTTTTTACTATTAAGTTGTAGGAATTCCTTATATATTTTTAATATTAACCCTTATCAGATATATGGTTTACAAATACTTTCTCCCCTCCCATAGGTTGTCTTTTAATCTGTTGTTTCCTTAGCTGTGCCAAGAGCTTTTTATTTTGATGTAGTCCTATTCATTTATTTTTGGTTTGATTCCCTGAGCTTTTGGTGACATGTCCATTAAGTCATTGCCAAGACCAATGTCAAAAAGCCTTTCCTAGTTACCTGAATATATATAGATATCAATATTAATTGAACTGTATGTTTAAAATTTGTTCATTTTACTGAATGTACTCATAAATTTTTAAAGGATGAAGAAAATTCCATATTCTTTGATCTAGATCAAAGAGGAGCTAACAGTCATCCTTGTCTATGAATTAGTCCTCTGGCAAGGGTTCCATGAAGAGGAAACCTTGTCTGGGGAGAATTCATCTCTAGCTAAGAAGTAGAGAATCCTGCCAACTTCCCTACATGGTCATCCCTCGGAAGAGTGACAGAAATGACAGAACATTGAAACCTTCCGTAATAATTCTTTAGACTGAGAACCAGGGCAATTTTCATGGTTTCAGTGACTAACACCTCAAAGGCCACATTAGGAGCTTACAATAGCAAATATGTGTATGCATGTAACATGTATGTATACATATATGTACACACATGCTTCCCCCACCTTCCAAGCAATTTGAGTTGGACTGTTTTAAGTTTCAATATGTTCCATGGATTCTCTTCCTCTTCTTAGAATTTGAGGACCTGTTTTGAAGATTTCCACCTGTTTCAGCTAGGAAAAAAATCTTGTCTATATTTTAACATTAAAGAGAGCATTGTCTCTTCCCAAGGAGGCCAGTGTAATAAAATAAGGAAGAAGGCTCCAAAAGGGAGCTGAAAATCTGTGAGTGGAGGCAAGGATACCTGACCAACCATCTTTCCTTTCTGGACAGCCTTCTTCCAGTGCAAATCTAAGGGCTTATGGCTGTGATTTTACAGCAGAAGATGTATGCCCTCTTGAGTGATCTGCATTCAGATACCCTTGTGACCTTCCTTGGAGAGGTCCAAATAGTATAGCACCTCTTCCCTCCCCCTCAGACTATGGCCATTCATTTATCTTCCTATGTCTATACAGAAAGCGAAAGTTACCGTCTCATCCACCTGTCACCCAAGCAAGAAAAAATGTATTAATTTTAGCTAAAAAGGAAAAGGAAAGCCAACATCAAAAACTTTGGTACAAGAAGAATCCTATTGACATTAGCAGTAATGGGTGGCTGCTTGATAGCTCACTGTCACTAATTCACAGACCCCAGCTTCTTTGCCTGTTATAGTTGACCTTGGTCTAGCATCGATTCCCCAAACTGGAGCTCAAAAGGGAACAAATAAGTGGGTGCTCCTGGTAAACTAGGAATCTAGAAATCAATAAGCCTAGTGACTCTGAGTTTGTTTGGGTCAGGTTCATAGTTTTTTTGGCGCTAGAAGCCTAGTCCTCTAAATAGCCACTAGCCACCTATTCATTGGTCAGATAAAATCATGCCTGAAATCACTAGTAAGCAAAGAGATAGTGAGATCAAATGTTCTGGCCAAAGTTCAGACATCAGGGATAGCCTGGGATTGCCACCTGAAACATTGGTTGACTTTGCTAGTAGGCAAGTGATGTCAAGGAGTCAAGATCATCCAAAAGCAGCTGCATTAGCCACACAGGAAAAGCAACTGTATTAGCAAAACACAAAATCTATTTTAACGAAGGCAAAATGCACATCTTGCTCACCTCACAATCCACTGAGGTAGGATTTGGGAGTTGGGAGAGAGTCTTTTTTTTGCACAGTAATTCAGGGGCTCAAGCTACATTATCCACTTGGAACTCAGCCCTTAAGTGCCCAAACGAATGGAGTGAATTGCATGCATTTTATGGCCAGACATGGAAGTGGCCTCTATCACTTCTTCCCATTCCATTGACCCCAGCTCAGTCCTATCACCACTTCCCCAGCTGCAAGGAAGACTCTGAAATGAGTTAGGTTGTCTGCACGGGAAGATGAAGAAATGGACTGGGTGAGCATTTAGCTAGTCTCTGTCACAAAGTGTTTAGGAGAACAATACATGCTACACTTTATCTTTTCCTGAGTTACTTCCATGATAATTTTTTAGACTGAGAATGAGGGCCATTTCCATGGTTTCAGTGACTGACTCCTCAAAGGCCATATTAGGAGCTTATAAGAGCACATATGTGTATGTGTGTAGCATGTGTGTGTACACATATGTACATGCATGCTTCCCCCACCTTCCAGGCACTTTGAATTTCCTCACAGAGTATTAAAAAGTCCACTACCTGGACATTGATTAGATAGATCTCTTCTGATAAGAAAGATGAGTTCCTTGGCTGTGTTTCTCAGTTTTATTCATGCCATGGTACACTTTAAAATGACACTATTGTGGATCATTCAAGAGTCTAGATTGAGGTGATGTACTCAGGGTCAACTGGTTAGGGATTCCAGTTGCCCCAGGCAAGCCCAGCTACCTCAAGGGTCTAGGATGTCAATAACTCAGTCCCCAATAGCCCAACCACAGCATATGTTAGGAAATTTGCCTCAGATCACATAGTTCCATCAGAAAAAACCAAGGTCAGAAACCCAGAACCTCTCCCCAGTCTCTCCTTCACAAAGGCCAGCAGAGGATAATTGTTATTTCTGGAAAGAAGACAGCATTCCAGGCAAAATTGGAAAAATATCTCTTAAATCTGCATTAAAACTTCAATTAATCATTATGCTAAGGGAAAAAAAGTACACAGGAGCTATCAGCTACTTAATAACTCATGAATATAACTCAGGGACTTCTTTAAACAAATATTTGGACACTCATCGTTATCAATAATTATATAGCTTATCTGACACAAAGGAAAATTGAAGGAAGCAGTTTGGGCTTAAGATCCATTTAGCTGTCAATGGGCTTGTTTCTTTAAAGAACAAGTCCAACAGGGTAGCTGCCTAAATGGCTGCACTGCAAGTTTTCCAGTGATGCTGCTCAGCAAAAAATAGTTCCCTCCACAACCTTCCAGTTTCTAAAGCTTGTCAATTCTTTGAATGAACTCAAAAAGTCTCTTGTTTATCTGGACTAAGTAATTATCATAAATTAAAATTAACTCCCTTGTGGGAGTTAGTTTTTAATAAATCCAAGTGCTGAGAAATGAGCTATGTGGTCAACACAGTAAGGGGCACTTCCCTAACCTTGACGGACAGATGCCTCTGGACACCCTCCACGCCCCCTCCACTTGAAATGAGTTTAGTGACATAATTATAAGAGCCCTTGTTTCTTCCCACAGAAACCTCTTTTGGAATTTCTTGGCCACTGGAAGTTATCTCCCCAACGTGCTTTTTCTCTCTTTGACCTCCTCTTGGGGAATCTCGTTCTGAGTGCATTCAAGGAGCCCTTACTGTGCCGCACTGTGGCCCTTGCTGGGTGTGGAACACAAACATGAATGAGGCAGCCGTGTTCCCTGCCTTCACAGGGCTCCATGTAACCTGGAATGATGACATTTACCTGCCACGTAATCTAGAAAAAGAAAAAGGAAGACAAATGAGCAAACACAGAGGTGCAGGAAAACCTTTATTCCAATAAAAAGCTCACATCCCCAGATAGTTGATGAAATCCAATTAAGTTGCCTTTCCCATCCCCATGATTTCACACATGCTGTTCCCTCTTCTGGTAACGCTTTGCACACCACTTTCGGTCCTGAAACTCCTCCTGATCCAGCAAGAACCAATTCATATGTTCCCTCCCTGTAAGCCCCCTCCCCTGTCCCCTCACCATCCTAGCCCCTGGGGGAGCTGTTTCTGCTTGTTGATGCCAACATTTCTTGCACATAACTCCATCCTCTGACACATCACTGTCTGTTCTGACTATTGCTTATGTCTGCCCCACCAAATGGTGGTTCATGCAAGCAGGGGCTGTGTGCTGTTCATTTCTGCATCCCAGGGCCTAATGTGGAATTTGGTTTACAGCTGGTGCCCAATAAATTCTTATTCAACTGTCATCAACTGAAGCTGCATGCAGGTCTCAATTAACAGGAAGCAGGCACATCTGTCAGCATACACCATGCCTCTGTCTTTCCCCTTATCCCCTATTTGCAGGAGAACTTTATTTGAATCCCCAAGGGAGGCTAAGTAAGTCACAGCTGCCTGCAGTCTCTGCCCTGAGCCTTGTGCCATCACTGACTAAATTTAATTCACTCTCCCTCTCTCATCCCTGCCCTCCTTCTCAGCAAAAGCCAGCCAATGGAACTGGGAAAACCCAAAGCACGTACATTTGAGGAACTGACTGAAAAGCAAAGGGATGAAAGCGGGAGTCCCTCTGGGAAAGCAATTTCCTGATTTTTTTTAAACTCACCCCCCTTCCACCATCTATAGATGCCCCTGTTCCCAGGTCCCTCAGCTGAGATCTCTGGACACCAAATGTAATACATGTTGAAACTCAATCCTATCTTTTCCTTCTCCCGAGTCAAAGTTAAAGAATATCCTCTGTACCTGAGTTTCACCTCTAGATGCTAGTAATTCATTACATATGTACTGAGTGGTTATTATATGCAAAGTGGAGTGTTATGGGCTATAAGGAAGACTGGGATTAATGACATTTATGGAATCAGAGGGTGTCATATTTCAAAGGGACTCTGGGAAACATCAGCCCTGTCATCCAGAGAGGGAGACTGAGGCCCATGAGTAACAGTATTTAAGACCTGGGCTGTGTTCCTTCCCATGAAGGACTTTATAGCCCTTCTGGGGAGATGTGGGGAAGTTGGGGTTCCAGTGGCCAGGATCCTCACTGAACTTAAACCACCTGATGATGTAACTGGCCTGTTGCTGGGCTACGGCTTCCACACCCATAGGCAATAAGCTATTATTGCACTGTATAGAGAGCTCGGCCCAGTGCTCTGAGCGGAGGCAGAGACGCTAGTGCTCTATCTACTGCCAGGAGAACAAGCCGGGTAATAAACTCTTTCACCCCAAAGAACGTTCTGCTGTCAATTTCTTTGGTCGCATTGAATCCGTAGCGAACTTGCCTGGGGCTGAAACCCATTGGCAAGACAGGAGACAAAATATTAACCCAGAGAAAATGAAGCAACAGCACAATAAGGTTCACAAGCCTTTTAGCCTGAGAGGCCAGTGAATAATCCACAGAAGGAATGTGTGCTTCAGACGAGCCTCCACCGTCATCATCTCCTTCACTAACATCTGCTGATACTACGGGGGCCAGAGTCTCTGCTAGGGCCTCAGAGGTGTTACCTCATCTAATCTTTTTCCTAAACTTAAGAGCAAATGATGGTTATTTCAGAGATGAGACATCTCAGGTTCAAAAGGTAAGGTTTTAGGGCTCTGGAGTCAGAATTTGTGGATTCACATTCTGGTTCTGTACCTCACAGTGGCACAGCCCTTCTTAAACTCTCTAGACCTGTTTTACTGATCTGTTCAATGGGGACATACAAGCACCCAACTCACTGGGTTGATGTGACAGTCAAGTGGGTTAGTGCATGAGAAGCGCTTGACTCTGAGCATGGCCCACTGTCTTACAAGCCAAGTTTCGGCATTTTTGGCATGGTTGTATTTTCTTTTTTTTTTTTTAATATAATTTATTTTATTATCATTAATTTACAATTACATGTGTAATATTACGATTATTAAACTACCCCTTCATCAGGTCCCCCCCACCAACCCCATTACAGTCACTGTCCATCAGCGCAGTGAGATGCTATAGAATCACTACTTGTCTTCTCTGAGTTGTACTGCCCTCCCCGTGCCCCCCCAACATTACATCTGCTAATCGTAATGCCCCTTTTTCCCTCTTATCCCTCCCTTCCCGCCCATTTGCCCCAGTCCCTTTCCCTTTGGTAACTATTAGTCCGTTCTTGGGTTCTGTGAGTCTGCTGCTGTTTTGTTCCTTCAGTTTTTTTCTTTGTTCTTATACTCCACATATGAGTGAAATCATTTGATACTTGTCTTTTTTCGGCTTGGCTTATTTCACTGAGCATAATACCCTCTAGCTCCATCCATGTTGTTGCAAATGGTTAGGATTTGTTTTCTTCTTATGGCTGAATAATATTCCATTGTGTATATGTACCACATCTTCTTTATCCATTCGTCTACTGATGGACACTTAGGTTGCTTCCATTTCTTGGCTATTGTAAATAGTGCTGCAGTAAACATAGGGGTGCATCTGTCCTTTTCAAATTGGGCTGCTGCATTCTTAGGGTAAATTCCTAGCAGTGGAATTCCTGGGTCAAATGGTATTTCTATTTTGAGTTTTTTGAGGAACCTCATACTGCTTTCCACAATGGTTGAACTAATTTGCATTCCAACTAGCAGTGTAGGAGGGTTCCCTTTTCTCCACATCCTCGCCAACATTTGTTGTTGTTTGTGTTTTGGATGTTGGCCATCCTCACTGGTGTGAGGTGATATCTCGTTGTGGTTTTAATGTGCATTTCTCTGATGATTAGCGATGTGGAGCATCTTTTCATGTGCCTGTTGGCCATCTGAATTTCTTCTTTGGAGAAGTGTCTATTCATGTCCTCTGCCCATTTCTTAATTGGATTATTTGCTTTCTGTTTGTTAAGGTGCATGAGTTCTTTATATATTTTGGATGTCAGGCATGGTTGTATTTTCATAGTTGCAGCTTGTTTTGTTAATGACTGGGTGGGCTTTGAGCCGTACCTTTAGGAAATAACAAAACATAATTTGGAAGAATGTAAAGGCAGCACATGTCAAAGAAGGTTGGTATGATTAATAATAATAATGTTATAATAAGAAGATGCACTTACCTGGAGTTCACTGTGTGCCCAGCAATGTATCTTTAGGGAACAGTGTTTGGAGCTGGACATCTGGAACAAAAAGAACATTGTGAAGGAGATCTGAGCAAGAAGATGGAACCTCCTCACAAAGAGCATTGATAGCCTACCGGGCATCCTGAACTGAAGACTGCAGTGCGTGTGGTTCAAAGGAAGTGCCCCTTGTCATGGAAGGGGAGGAGAGTGAGCAGTGAGACCTCAGGACTATCCCAGCATGGCAGTGGGGACAACTTTAAGCATGGGGGAGTGAAAAAGTCCATTAGAATCCAGTCTTAGGATGGTCAGGGAAAGCCAGAGTCACATGTGCAAAATGGTCCTCAGAGCAGTAGGCCCATGGAGACAGGGCCAGAGCCCAGGAGTGCTTTAGGCAGGGCTGGATGTCAACAGAGAAGGCAGATAGGGCAGTTACAAGTTAACATGGGTGGTGTCAGGATGGACTTTTTGTGTCTGCTGGAATGGGCGATTGTCCAATGTCCTCAGTATGCATTTACATGGATTATCTAGCTTATTTAAAGGGTTAAAGCAGGACAGAAAAGAAAGGACAGGGGTATGATGTCATATTTCCTCCCTCCCTTCCTTCCTCCCTCCCTCCCTCCCTCCCTCCCTTCCTTCCTTCCTCCTTCCCTCCCTTCCTTCCTTCCTTCTTTCTCTTTCCCTTGACACTTAATGAGCCCCAACTAGGTGGTGGACCCTGAGCCTGATACTGAAAATTTAATGGGAAGCTGGAATGACATGGTTATCAACAAGATGCTAGGCCCTGTATCAGACTCTTTAAACAAGTTAGTTATTTCTAATCCTTAAAACTATCCTACAAATTGGATTTTATTATTACCATTTGATGGGAGGGGGCAGGGGGCTAGGGCTCAGAGTGGTAATTTTTCCAAGATCACACAGCTAATGAGGAATAGTTCAACCAGGATTTAACTCAGTCAGTCAATTCAAACTTCAGAAGAAAAATAAAAGAGAAAAGCAAAGAATATCTACACGGTCTATTTGCAAAATCTCCTGGCCTCTCACTTCCTAAAGTGGCTGCAGTTAAATTTAGCAGCCCACAATTGTTTCGCAGTCCAGTCTCCACAGCTGACTATAAGATTTGGCAATGTTGCTCTTTGACTAGGGACATAAAAACAGGCTGCTGCACCACCCTGGCCCAGCACAGTGGGGGCTCGAATGGGAAGTGAGTCAGCCAGGAAGCCCTGGTGAATGTCGAGCACAAACACCTCAGAATAGCTGCCCCCTGGGCTTGAGGCTTCGGTAGCTGCCCCACATGTGCCAGTCTGTGAACTGGAGATGGCAGTGAGCTTGACAAGACGGATCTGAGCCAAAAATAATCCCTGTCTGCTCCAGAAGGCCCCAAGGAAGGGAAATAAAGCTTCAGGTAGAAGCAGATTGGGAGCAATGGTAGCTAATGAATCACTGAGATCGGAAGGCACTCCTTCCTGTGTGTTACCCATGACCCAAGTCCTGAGCAGGGCATACAAAAGAAAATAAACAGACAAAGACATTCAGGCATTCAAACACCAAAGACTTAATTATGGACTATGAAATGATGGGAAAAAGACTTGGCACTGGAGATACAATGGTATAAACAACCCATCACCAAATACTAAGTTTCCACAAAGTCCAAGCTCATTAACCAAATAAGGGTTCTCCCTTTGGAAGGATATATAACGTAATGGTTAAGTCTCCTTGGGTCAGAATTAAGAGAAACACAACTCAGATTAAAGGAAACAAAAAGGAATTTGGGACTCATGTAACAAAACTGGAGAGTTAGGATGTATTCAGGTATGGCTGGATCCAGAGAACAAAGCAATGTCAACCAAAGGGACTCACTGCATTTCTCTATTCCAGCTTCCTTTATGTTAGTTCTATTCTCAGTAATATTTTCTTCTGGAGCTCCCAATGATTGAAGGCCTTCATACTCATAGTTCATGTAGAGTGTGACTCTTGTAGAGGATTCAAGATTAGCTCTAATTGAACTGACGGGTCATATGCTCATCTTGAACTATTATCTGTGCAAGGGTGATGAGATACACTTATTTCTCAATGCTGGGCACCCCCACCCCCAGTAGTTGGGAATAAGATCAGACAACAGAATTCACCAGTAATTCTGTAAGTAAGAGAGGGGTCACTTTCCTAAGGAAAATTAAGGTGCTTTTCCAGAAGAAAAGGAATGTACTTTAGGTACTTAAGGAAAAAACAACAGATGTATACTACACTTGGATAATAAAACTTCTTATGCCCAGTGGCAGCTGAATTCTATTCCTAGCCCAGCCATTAAAAAGCTGAGTAACACCAGAAAAATACTCTCTTTTCCTTAGATCCTCAGCTTCTCTTTAAAAATGGAGGTGTGTTCAAATTTCTCAGTAGTGGAATATTCCGTCTAACTAAATTCTATGCAGAAACCCAATACTCAACTTGTACATGAGACAAACGTGCTCCTGCTTGTGTTGAAATGCAGGGGGGAGCATTGCTCCTAATCCTCCTGTGGTAACCCACGAGGATCCTCTCCTGGGGTAGCAAGAGAGAGCCCTGAGGCGAGGAGTCACAAGAGCTGGCAACTGGAAATGTTATGTGCTGAAGGAAAAGGGCAGGGACCAGCAGGCACAGTCACAGGGATTAAATACTGCTGCACATATTTGACATGCATTTATTGAGAGCTAATCTGTTCCAAGCACTATGTTCAGGATAGTAAATAGCAGGAATTCTGCCTTCACAGAGCTTACTGTCCAGCAAGGGGTACAGATGTGTCAAGAGATGCTAGTACAATATGACAAGTAATAGTGACAGTGCAGGAAGCATGGGGTCACACAGGAAGATTCTTAACCAATGTTGGGAATGCAGTCAAGGAAGGCTTATTGTAGAAATGACGTCTCAGCTGACATCTTCAAATTAATCACTCAGACATCCCATTATATTTCTTGGGCTTGTCTCCTTTCATGGGTTGAACTGTGAACCCTAAAAATTCTTATGTTGAAGTCCCAATCCCCAGTACCTCCAAATGTGACCTTATGTGGAGAGAGGGTCTTTGCAGAGGTAATCAAGTAGCACGAGGTCATTAGGGCGGGCCCTAATCCCACAGGACGGCTGTCCTTATACAAAGGGGAACTTTGGAAACAGATACATCCACTAAGGAACTCCATGTGAGGACAGAGTCACGCTGCCACGGACAGAGAAGCCCCAGAAGCTTGGAGGCAGGCTTGGAACGAACGCTTCTCTCGCAGCCCTGGGAAAGACAGGGCCCTGCTGACAGCTTGGTTGCAGACCTCTGGTCCCCAGAACTGGAGGACAATCAATTTCTGTTGTTTGAGCGCTCAATTCCTGGTAATTTGTTATGTCAGCCTGAGGAAAAGGCACCTCCCTTCCCGGGGAGTGTGCAGGAATTCCAAGGCTCATTCACGAAACGGACCAAAGTTCCTATTGCCTTTGCTCATGTTGCTGCCACGTGGGCTTGCTGTGGACAAATGATGTGCAAGTCAGAAGGCTTCCCCCCCCTGGAGGGGAGGGGCTTGCCTGGGGGGGCGGTGCTTTCTCAGAGGGTGGGCACCTCAGGCAGGAAGGAGATGCGCCCCTCTGCCCACCTCCACGCCGAGGGCACGGGCCGTGGGTGCCCTGCTCCACCAGAGGCCGGCCTTGCCGCCTGCCCTGCTAACACCGGTGTTCGTGTAAATTCCTTTTCAGCCCAGGGGCTTTTACAAAGCGCATAAGGATTTACACCAAGCGAGAGGTGACAAGATGGTTTGGCCTGGACTGAGGAGGTTCTCAGGATGGAGGATTTCCTGTGCACACTGAGACAAATTGTTCACCCTACCAAAAATGCATACGGGCACTGAAGGTTGTAGCTCCTTGTTCTGCTTTTTCCTGCTTGGCCACTATTAAAATTCTTGGGCACTGTGAAGTTCTACCACCAGAAGTCTAACCGAACCAGGCTTCCAACTGGGGCACACTGGATTCCTCTATATTGTCTTGGGAGAATTGATTGTTGAATATTGAGGAATTTTTCAAGACTATTGTTAAGACACAGCCATTAAAAAATTAAATTCTATAAATGTATAATTTAAATTATACTAAATCAAAGGTATACTAATTACTCAACATGCATCACTCTCTAATTATTTTACTCCACTTTACTATTGTCTACAGATCTTTCAAAGTTATTCATTCCCACTGCCTCTATAGAATGAAAATATTATGTAATGGTGTTCTACTGCACATCTCTTTCCAACTCTGTATTCAGGGACATCCCTTTGGTAGCTTACATCAGTCACCATTGGAATACTTACACCATGGAAATTGGCAGTCCCTATAAATCAGGGTTTCATTCATTGCTTTGTTGATTGGCTAGACTTAAGGAAGTGATGGAGAAAATACAATTATGTAAATTAAACTTAGAATGTGTCATATCTGTAGCCACAACAAAAAATTTAAGGAAACATTCTTCCAGTATGCAAAAACTATTATCTGATTCAGTCAAGAAATAACCCTCATCATTTGCTTTCATCTTACTCATTAACATAAGTGAAAATATGTGCTAACTATTCATGTTGAGACTACACTCATTCATAAGTTGGAACCAAGTTGGCTACAGATTTAAGAGCTTGGCAAAAATCAACCAAAAACATTCTCTGAGAATAAACTGGCTACATAGAATTTATAATGAAAATATTATATTTTATTATTACTTACAAAATGTGTGCTATACATCTTTTATGTCAATAAAAATTATAGTAAACTTACATACATTTATATATGCATACCTATTTTCAAGAGAAAGTTGTTGAACATGTATTTACCAGCACACCACTGACATCCAACCCCAGCTACATGTTGTGCCAATACCAGATCTCCCATGAGACCATCAGTCTAGGCCCCAGTGGTGGGTTCAGGTCACTGCACAAACTTCCCTTTCCCTAGGATGATTTCCTTCTAGGCAGAACTCAGTGGAGATTATCTCTAGTTATCAATTAAGATCTGTTGGCTAAACATCAAAAAGGAAGGCTTAGTGGCTTTTTCCCAGGAGCCTACTCAGTTCCAGTGCAAATTTGCTGTCTCATCCCCAGAACCTGGGAGCTCTTCAGACCAAAGGGGACCAAGAAGGTAGCTCGACTAAGTCACCGGGAGATGCCATATAAATTTAACACCTGTATTTCATGAACATAACCAAGAGAGGCCCATCCAGTGATTCTTCCCAGAGCACAAAAAGATCATTCTGTACTAAGTCCCTGCTTCTACCACCAGAAGTGGGAGACAAACCTCAAAAGTCAGGCTCTCTGGAGTTTCTTAAAACTGGGAATTTATATTATTTGAGTTCTGCCTCACCGATAAGATCATTCTGATACATACGCAAAATATACAACACCAGAAGGTATTGTTGGTGTTAGCCAATACAAAGCTCTCTGGAATAAAAGGAAAGAACTTTCTCAAATCTGCCTGGGGATGCTCAAAGTGCTGTGACTCTACAGAGGGTGGAGACTCCCATAAAAGGCACATTTCCACTAAGCTGAGTGATGCTGGGAGCAGGGTGTGGGGAAGGATGGGGGACAAGGTGGGGAGTGGGCTTGGTGAAATATCTTTGCTGAAAGAGAACTTGGCCAGCCTCTGCAAATGCCATCTGTCCCTCCATCCCTCACCACCTACCCTTCTCCTGACTTCTCCTGTCCATCCGGGAACCCTCACTTCCAGTGTCACCTTCCTCAGGAAGCCTTTCTGGGTTTATACCTTCAGTTCTGCACTTATTCCCCTTCCCCAGGCAACTTTAGCATCCTGCATGTCTCCTCTACACTGGACTGTTGGTACTCATTTGTTTCTTTTCCTCTTCCTCTAGATTGCAAGCTCCCCTAGGGCTGCAACCTGTCTTGCTCACCATGTTATCCCTACTGCATACCACCTGCCTGGCATGCCACTAACACGTGCTGGGTGAACCTGAGCCTAGCACTCTCTGCTGTCAAAGCCTGCATACCTAGGCTGCTGCTCTAGGACCACAATTCCCCATCCAGGTTGCTGGTTCCCTCGACCTTTCTTGCAAGTTCCCTTGCCTTTCAGACCCTATTCCCTGTTTGGCCCCTATACCCCCTCTCACCAGCTTCTTTGGATCTCATGCTTCTCATCCTCATCTCTTCTGGCTTTCTCACAGATGCCAGTTTAATGGGGGTGGGGTTTCAAGGAAATCCACATTCCTCTGCCTCAGGAAACATAGATTGGGTTGGGTTCCACTGGGTTTGGGTTAAGTTCTTGTGCTCTGGTCAGGAAAGCATCATGGTGTCCTGGAAAGGACAGTGGACCTGAAATCCACAGACTCCATTTCAGTCTGTTTCCTGGCTGGGTGGCCACAGTCAAGTCAGCCTACCTCTTTGAGTCTCCATTTCCTCAACAATACCATAGCTATAACAATCCCTCTCTAGCTCACATGCTTCTTGACAAGTTCAAATAAATACAGCATATGTAGTGTTTTGCCAACTATAAAGTGCTATGCATGCACATGCAGGTGACACTCATTGTTCTAAGAGTAGTGTAGATGAGAACATCACAAATATTTGATGATAGTCCAAGAATACTGCATCTTTAGCTCCCCCTTTACAACTCCCCAGTTTTACAAAGGATTTCTGGTGTGAGTCATTCTTCAAACTCAACCAGACTATCCCATATGAATCCATGATCCTTGAAACAGCTTTTCAAAGCCAGATCTTAAATCACTGTGTTAGATCTGGTGCCTAACCCAAAGCAATACTAGTATGAACCATTTCAAATAAATGAAGCTCATATTCCATCTTTTTGAAAGCCTTCTCTGATTCACTCTCCTCAAAACCACCACCACATCAAAACTTTAGAAGCCTTCTCATCATTCTCTGAATTCCCTCCCAGCCCAAGTGTCCCTAGGATTTCAGCATTCTATGAGGGGACTAATGTCTTAGAGACATCAAAACAAACAGTCCAGAATAGAATAAAATTAAATTAAATTAAATTCTTAGCCTCTACTTAATATACTTTGCACAGGTAGAGCTTGCAGACACCAGATCAGAAAGCAGCACCTCACCAAGTAAGTCATAGTATCAAAAATTAAGTCACAGGTAATGATTTTAGCAATCACAGGGCTCAATGCCACAGGTACTGCCAAGGTATTTAACAGGACAGGCTTCACGGATACCAGGAACAGAGCAGAGTCAGATCTATGTGGTTCCGATCTTTTCTACCACTTTTAGCTCCGCCTTTTATACCACTAATGTGGCTTTGGGAAGTCACTTAACCTCACTAAGTCTCAGTTTCTTCATCTGTATAATGGGAAGTAATATCATTCTTGGCTTAGAGAGTTGTAAAAATTAAATGAGATAATACTTGTTGAGTGCAAAACACCAAGGAAATGATCCTTAAATGTTAGCCATTATTATTGTTATTATTATTATTGTTTATTTCAGGGACTAGTTTCAGGTTCATGTGCTACTCAATGCTATGATATAGGCAGCTAGAGCAACCTCTCTAGGTCGACCTTCCAGTGGTCACATGCTTCTGAGATGGAAGACATCTCTTCCCTCTTGTGTTTGTCTTGGATTCACTGATACTCAGTTTTCTACTCTAGCTCCTAAAGCTTCATATACATTTTCCCACAGTAGTACTCACTGGTCTGACTTTCAGTGAATTGTCTTCCCATTGAGATTCTGAGCACCTTAAAGGCAAGGACTCAATCTCATTCATCTTTGTATTTCCAGAGTATCACAAAATGTCAAGCATACCATTATTTAACATTTGTTAGGCTAATTAAAAAGAAGGCATATTAGTTAATTCTGTCTTGCTCAAAGCACTTACTGGGTAACACAAGGAGGCAGAAGTAACACTTCTTGAGTTTCCACACCATGCCAAGTTTCATGTTATACAAGTTATGACTGTTATGTTGCTTACTCTCTTATTAGTAAGGAATACACTCAGGGACATGTATAAGCCAACTAAGAGTGGCCTGTACAAATAAGACTTATTTTTTCTCTCATTTCATAGGTGGGAAATTTCTGGTCTTACTTCTACTCCTTAGGCATGCCATTTGGACCCTCTAGTGTGCTATCTTTCTGCTCTGCCATCCTAGGCTTGGTTCTCATGCTTGCAAGATGGCTGCCACAGCTCCAGGCAACACTTCCACACTGAAAGCAGAAACAAGTGGGGTAAGATGAACCAGTCCTTTCTGCCCCATTGTTTTCAGGAAATCAAAAACTACCTCAGAGACCCACAGTAGAACTCTCCCTATTTGTCCCATTTGCCAACTCTAGTATGTGGGGTGCTGTGAAAAGTACATTTAGCTGGGCACCTGCTGCTCCAAATGAATTTCTTACCCAGAAAAACAGGAAAATAGATATTATGAAAGCACTTAAGAGTTTCTGCCACACTCCATGAAAACCTAATGGAGGTCGTAGTAACACCTCCGTTTCACAAATGCTGACCCTCAACTTGAAGAATACAACAATCTAGGCAGGTTCAAATCGCTGGTCCATGGAAAGCTGACATTCTGCCAATTTACAGTCCATACTGTTTGCCATAAGCCATATTGAAAATAAACAAGAAAAACCTATCTAAAATTAATGTTTATGTATGTGTAAAACAAGCAAGGCTTCAGGTTACAATTTCCTTATTTTCTAGGAAGAGGTTATTTGCTACAGGAGGCAAAATCTTGACTTTCCAGCCATAGGCATCGTATCCCAACCAAATTAGCTGCCACCCCCGTTTTCTACATGCTTTATAAACCAGTCTCATATAATCCTTAGCAAAATGTCAATCCAGTTTGCCTCACTTCTAAAATGTGTTCAGTCTAAGTTTTGAGAGTTGAAATGAATCACAATGAGGTTTTAAAAATTGTGTAGGGTGAAGAAACCATCCGGATTCACAAAAATAAACCCTTCATCCTGCTCATTTGAAGCAAACCTTGGATGAGTCCATTCAGCTGGAACCTTCCCACAGCGTAGAGCAATAAAATGCCTTTGTGGCCTCCCGAATCCATTTTTAATGTTTGAATAAAATTAATAACGTAAATACTTTGCAGCTACAAGCTGCCTTTCTTCCTAAGGATGTAAGACTCTTTCTCACATATATTCCCCATCTGCATTTGCCAAAGCTTGGCGCAATGTAGAATGATAGGAATAACTGTGTCAATTCTGCAGATAGAGGAGTTAAGACACAGGAATGGTCAGATGGGGAAGGGAAGGCACCTGTCAAGACTAATGTTGCTTTCTCACTTACACATGCTTGTTAGTACCCTTCCCAGCCAAAAAGAAAACTCTGGATTTATTTACTACAGAGCTTCTGGTCCTTAGCAACTTGCCTGGTACTGTTCTGCATGCAAAAGGCCTAGCAGAGTTCAGAGCATTATGGAATAGCACATGGCCAAGACCCCCAGGTATAAGTTTGCCATGAAATCTACTGACGTTTTCCCCTCTCCCTGACCTGAAACAAATCTTTGATGGATCTGATGTCTTTCTCGAGGTTTCACCCTCTATAAGGAATCTCATACCCTATAAGGAGCATTGAGAGGAATAAAGATGCCCTCTGCCTGCTTTTTCCTGAAAAGGCAGAAGTGTTGGGAGAAGTTTCTACTTCGTTCAATAGAAAGAGACATTGGAGAGAAGGAGAGCTCTGCCCACCCTCCCCATTGTCACTGAAGGTGGGTCTATTCCCCTGACCATAACACAAAGAGATATACTTTGGGAAAGGGCAAGACCGAGTTCAAGTCCTGGCCCTGACACTCGCTCACTATGGGACATCTAGCTAAAGTGCTTAATCTCTCTGAGTGTCAGTTGACATGTCTGTAAAAGGATGGCTGAGTAGACAAGGCTTATACAGAAGTACTGTGAAGGTTATCTGAGGTCATGGGTAAATGGCCTAGGAGGTACTGAATGCATTCACCAAGATTCCACTAAAAAGCAAAATGCAGCTGCCATCCTGTGCTGAATTTTGTCCTAGAGGCTGGCAGGGGAGGCTCTGTTGTGGGCTTCAGGCTCTCCATGTAGGATGAGGTAAAATGGGTACGGTTAGAATAGAGTGTCCTGAGGAAGATGGTGTCTCAGCCCTGGACGAAAACAAGTGATGGGAACAGGATGAACAGAGCCCGGGGAGGAGGAGGTCAGGCTGCAGAGGAAAGGCTGGCAATTAAACCTTCTAAGAAACCCTCTCTCCTCCCCACTTTCCTCCCACCATCCCCACTCTGCTGTGCTCCTACTGTTCTCTGTAACAGACCCACTTTCTCCCATTTAAAAACAACCCCATCCAGAGGATCTATGAGATGGAGCAGAGCAGGCTCCCCAGGAAGTAAAAAGCACTGAAAACAGTCTGGGTACCACTAAGAACCCAGGAAATGGAAATTCAAACAGGATGCCTCAGAAGGGCTTAAAATGGGGAAGCAGGGGGCCAGGATGCTTCCTAAACAAATAACCTTTGTGTGCTTAAAACTTTTAATGTTGAATCTAGGCCTTTGGGTGTCTCAAGACATAAAGGTTTCACACTGCAAGTTTTCTTCTCTTTAAATATATAGTGAAATAATGCAATGTACCTACAAATATACCTACACTTCTTTACCTAAAAATAGCAAGAGTGTACCAGTGTAACAAAAACACAAGCCAGAAATCAGATTCCTCGTGTGGGAGACCAAAGGCTGAGGGCTAAAGTGGTCTTACACAGTGCGCCATTGACCGAATGAACCTCCAAGGACCTGGGCCCCCTCCTGTCTCACTTCCCCGAGTGCCAACGGAAGACAACATCTCTCAGACGACTGGCTTGTCCTCCTCCTACCTTACTTCCTCAACACAGAGTCAGGTGGCTCCAAATGAAAATGTCATTTGAATCCAAGGACTAGAGATGTATTCAGACATCTAAAATTGCACACAGATCAACATATATAAAGCACTATATTTTTCTGGTTCCCCCTCAAGGCCGTCATCAAACTAATAAAGAAGCCGCTTCCCACCTCCCACATGAATTCCACCATAATCGGAGCACAGTAATATATCTGCCGTTGCCAAATTGGGGTTTGTGAGATTATGAGCAGAAATCGGAGCACTGTAGCTGCTGGGGTTTCAGACCAGGAGACTGGTATCATTTTGCTGTGACAGATTGGGAAGCTCTGGGCTTTAATGAAACGGGCAGATGACCAAAGGTCAAGCCTCTTCTGAGGTCATTTGCCTTCTCTGAGCAGGTACTGTAACCTCACTCAGCCTGCCAGGAAAGTTTTCCTTAATCCTGGACCCCCAAAACTCTCTTCCTCCTCCAGATACCTACAGGACCTCCTGCTGATGTCTTCCAAAGGTTTTTTTAAACGGCAGATGTTTTGGAATGATGAAAAGGGATTGTGCATTGAAATAAGAGAACCTAGGCCTGAGTTCCTGAGCCATCACTCACTCATTTGATCGTAGCAGTGTTACTGTGAGATCACGACAGTACACATGACACAGATGTCACTGAATGTTTTCTCCGTGGTTAATTCCTGGTGATACAATGAAACAAACACAGTCCCTCAACATTTTTGTCAAGTTATTTGATGACCTTTTGAAGACATGACCCCTGGCTGTTGTCTGAAAGCTTTTTATGAAACCACCTGGTATGTGAGGAGTTAAATCAGATCAAGGAAGAACCAGGGAATCAAGCTCCCCAAGAGAAATGTCCGTGACCACAGCAGGAGTGGACAAGTCAGGAGCAATAATAATGACAAGGACCTGGTTCTGGTGCCATCTCCAGTTTGAACTGCCATGGAGGAGAGTGGAAATTGTGGGTGTGCCTATGCCTCCCACTTAAGCATGGACAGTCTGGATGAGCAGCCCAACCACTCAGCAATCCTGTACTGAAGAAGTGAGTCCCACCTTGCAAAATGACACAGGATTGGTGAGTAGCGTGGTGCAAGCAGAGCGAGGAGCCTGAGGCCCTTGCCTTTATCAAGTTCTCTCATAGCCCATAGGCTTACAGTCATGAAGGAAATGGCCAGTTTCCCAGGCCCAGTGGTGCCAAGTCCCCAGGCCCAGTGGCGCCAAGTCCATATAGGATATGGACTTTCATTAAATAGGATAGATCACATTTGGCAGCAATGAGATATTGAACAGGAGCAGCTTACAAGAATATCTGTCATGATACTGACGTCCTATGCAACACTATTAGAGAACAAAGTCTCCAAAGAAAATGAAGATTTGGCCAACATTTGTACTTAAAGACCATTTTTGTACTTAAAAACAAGTTGCCCAAGCTATAGAAAACTGTGATAAAAGGTTTAGACTAACCCTGGCTGAAGCTATAATAGAGAATACCAGCCCTCTAAACAAGAATATTAAGTTGCCTGAGTCTGGCAACACAAAGACATGAATCTATAAACAAGTTTCCATTTGAACAATAACCCAACTTTTCAAGTTTTGAAATGAATCATGTCAGAGTCCAGGAAATTCTCCAAACACTTGTCAGTTGTATTACTGTGAAATCCCTTTCACTGGAAAGCGGCTCTTTAGCAGTATTATTATAGCACCATATATAGGATTGAATCTTATGCAGTTAAAGAAGAGAGTTAAACTGTGGTGACGGAGTTCTTCCATATTCTAATTTACCATCAGCCACACACAGACTACATCGACCTTGGTACTTGTCCCAAGAATCTGAGAGGCATGCATTTCCATAATGATAGGAGCAGAACAGGATAACAATAAAGCTAATGAAGTTAAAGGTTTGGGACCTCTCACTTGAAAGGTTCATTACAAAGGCCCCATACTTACTTTTGTGTTTGTAATTTAGTTTTCTTTTCCTTAGAGAATGTGATGGTTAACTTTATGTGTCAACTTGACTGAGCTCATGGATGCCCAGAAGCTAGTAAAACATTATTCTGGGTGTCTCTGGGAAGGTGTTTTCAGAAGAGATTGGCATTTGAATCAGTAGACTGAGTCAAGAGGATCACCCTTCCCATGAGACAGAGCACCATCTAATCTGCTGAGGGCCTGATAGAACAAAAAGGTGAACTGAAGGTGAATTTCCTCTCTTTGCTTGAGCTGGGGCATTCATCTTCTCCTGCCCTTAGAGAGGCATTGGCACTCCTGTTCTCAGATCTTCAATCTCAGACTGAATTATACCACCGGTTTTCCTGGTTCTCCAGTTTACAGGTGGCAGATTATATCCTGTAACCTAATTGTATTTTTTTTTCACTATGAATACCACAAATAGACCTTTTATTTGTTGACACACAGCCCCTGGACATTCATGAAAATGAGATGTTGTCTTGCTGCTTTTTTGTTTGTTTGTTTATTTGTTTTAATAGTTTATTTTGGTATCATTTATCTACAATTACATGTGCAATATTATGGTGATTAAACTACCCCCTTCATCAGGTCCCCCCCAACAACCCCATTACAGTCACTGTCCTTCAGCATCCTGAGATGCTATAGAGTCACTACTTCTCTTCTCTGAGTTGTACTGCCCTCCCCGTGCCCCCCCAACATTACATCTACTAATCATACTGCCCCTTTTTCCTGCTTGTCCCTCCCTTTCCACCCATCCTCCCCAGTCCCTTTCCCTTTGGCAACTATTAGTCCGTTCTTGGGTTCTGTGAGTCTGCTGCTGTTTTGTTCCTTCAGTTTTTTTCTTAGTTCTTACACTCCACATATAAGTGAAATCATGTGGTACCTGTCTTGTTCGGCTTGGCTTGTTTCACTGAGCATAATACTCTCTAGGTCCATCCATGTTGTTGGAAATGGTAGGATTTGTTTTCTTCTTATGGCTGAATAATATTCCATTGTGTATATGTACCACTTCTTCTTTATCCATTCATCTACTGATGGACACTTAGTTTGCTTCCATTTCTTGGCTATTGTAAATAGTGCTGCGATAAACATAGGGGTGCATCTATCTTTTTCAAACTGGGCTGCTGCATTCTTAGGGTAAATTTCTACAGTGGGATTCCTGGGTCAAATGGTATTTTTATTTTGAGTTTTTTGAGGAACCTCCATACTGCTTTCCACAATGCTTGAACTAATTTGCAGTCCCACCAGCAGTGTAGGAGGGTACCCTTTTCTCCACATCCTCGCCAGCATTTGTTGTTGTTTGTGTTTTGGATGTTGGCTATCCTCACTGGTGTGAGGTGGTATCTCATTGTGGTTTTAATCTGCATTTCTCTGATGATTAGTGATGTGGAGCATCTTTTCATGTGCCTGTTGGCCATCTGAGTTTGTTCTTTGGAGAAGTGTCTATTGATGTCCTCTGCCCATTTCTTAATTGGACTATTTGCTTTTTGTTTGTTGAGGTGCGTGAGTTCTTTATTTATTTTGGATGTCAACCCCTTATTGGATACATCATTTATGAATATATTCTCCCATACTGTAGGATGTCTTTTTCTTCTACTGATGGTGTTCTTTGCTGTACAGAAGCTTTTCAGCTTGATATAGTCCCACTTGTTCATTTTTGCTTTTGTTTCCCATGCTCGGGGAGATATGGTCATAAAGAAGTCGCTCATGTTTATGTCTAAGAAATTTTTGCCTATGTTTTTTTCTAAGAGTTTTATGGTTTCATGACTTACATTCAGATCTTTGATCCATTTTGAGTTGACTTTTGTGTATGGGGTTAGACAGTAGTACAGTTTCATTCTCTTACATGTGGCTGTCCAGTTTTGCCAACACCAGCTGCTGAAGAGGCTGTCATCTCCCCATTGTATATCCAAGGCTCCCTTATCAAATATTAATTGACTGTATATGTTTGGGTTAATGTTTGGATTTTCTATTCTGTTCCACTGGTCTGTGGGTCTGTTTTTGTGCCAATACCAAATTGTCTTGATTACTGTGGCTTTGTAGTAGAGCTTGAAGTCAGGGAGCGTAATTCCCCTGTCTTATTTCTCCTTCTCAGGATTGCTTTGGCTATTCGGGGTCTTTTGTGGTTCCATATGAATTTTAGAATTATTTGTTCCAGTTCATTGAAGAAAGCTGTTGGTATTTTGATAGAGATTGCATTGAATCTGTAGATTGCTTTAAGTAGTATAGCCATTTTGACAATATTTATTCTACCTAGCCAAAAGCATGGGATGAATTGCCATTTGTTAGTGTCCTCTTTAATTTCTCTTAGGAGTGTCTTGTAGTTTTCAGAGTACAGGTCTTCCACTTCCTTCGTTAGGTTTATTCCTAGGTATTTTATTCTTTTTCATGCAGTTGTGAATGGAATTGTTTTTCTGATTTCTCTTTCTGTTAGTTTGTCATTAGTGTATAGGAAAGCAACAGATTTCTGTGTGTTAATTTTGTAACCTGCAACTTTGCTGAATTCAGATAATAATTCTAGTAGTTTTGGAGTGGAGTCTTTAGGGTTTTTTATGTACAATATCATGTCATCTGCAAATAGTGACAATTTGACTTCTTCTTTACCAATCTGGATGCCTTGTATTTCTTTGTTTTGTCTGATTGCCGTGGCTAGGACCTCCAATACTATGTTGAATAACAGTGGAGAGAGTGGGCATCCCTGTCTTGTTCCCAATCTTAGATGAAAAGCTTTCAGCTTCTTGCTGTTAAGTATGATGTTAGCTGTGGGTCTTTCATATATGGCCTTTATGATGTTGAGGTACTTGCCATCTATATCCATATTGTGGAGAGTTTTAATCATGAATGGATGCTGAATTTTGTCAAATGCTTTTTCAGCATCTATGAAGATGATCATGTGGTTTTTGTTCTTCTTTTCATTGATGTGGTGGATGATGTTGATGGATTTTCGAATGTTGTACCATCCTTGCACCCCTGGGATGAATCCCACTTGATCATAGTGTATGATCCTCTTGATGTATTTTTTAATTCGTTTTGCTAATATTTTGTTGAGTATTTTTGCATCTATGTTCATCAGGGATATTGGTCTGTAGTTTTCTATTTTGGTGAGGTCTTTGCCAGGTTTTGGTATTAGAGTGATGCTGGCTTCATAGAATGAGTTTGGAAGTATTCCCTCCTCTTCTACTTTTTGGAAAACTTTAAGGAGAACTGGTGTTATTTCTTCTGTATATGTCTGGTAGAATTCAGAGGTGAATCCATCTGGTCTGGGGGTTTTGTTCTTGGGTAGTTTTTTGATTACCGCTTCAATTTCGTTGCTGGTGATTGGTCTGTTCAGTTTTTCTGTTTCTTGTTTGGTCAGTTTTGGAAGGTTGTATTTTTCTAAGAAGTTGTCCATTTCTTCTAGGTTTTCCAGCTTGTTAGCATATAGATTCTCATAATATTCTCTTATGATTCTTTGTATTTCTGTGGGTCTGTCGTTATTTTTCCTTCCTCATTTCTGATTGTGTTTATGTGTGTAGATTCTCTTTTTCTCTTAATAAGTCTGGCTAGGGGTTTATCTATTTTGTTTATTTTTTTCAAAGAACCAGCTCTTGGTTTCATTGATTTTTTTTCTATTGTTTTATTCTTCTCAATTTTATTTATTTCTTCTCTAATCTTTATTATGTCCCTCCTTCTGGTGACTTTGGGCCTCATTTGTTCTTCTTTTTCCAATTTCAGTAATTGTGTCTTTAGACTATTCATTTGGGAATGTTCTTCCTTCTTTAGATAGGCCTGGACTGCAATATACTTTCCTCTTAGAACTGCCTTTGCTGCATCCCACAGAAGTTGTGGCTTTGTGTTGTTGTCATTTTTCTCCATATAGTCTTTGATTTCTGTTTTGATTTGGTCAAATTAACCCATTGATTAATTAGGAGAATGTTGTTAAGTCTCTATGTATTTGTGAGCCTTTTTGTTTTCTTTCTAAAATTTAATTCTAGTTTATACCTTTATGATCTGAGAAGTTGGTTGGTAGAATTTAAATATTTTCGATTTTACTGAGGTTCTTTTTGTGGCCTAGTATGTGGTCTATTCTGGAAAATGTTCCATGTGCACTTGAGAAGAATGTGTATCCTGCTGCTTTTGGGTGTAGAGTTCTGTAGATGTCTGTTAGGTCCATCTGTTCTAGTGTGTGTTCAGTGCCTCTGTGTCTTTACTTATTTTCTGTCTGGTTGATCTGTCCTTTGGAGTGAGTGGTGTGTTAAAGTCACCTAAAATGGATGCATTGTTTCTATTTCCTCCTTTAATTCTGTTAGTATTTGTTTCACATATGCCAGTGCTCCCGTATTGGGTGCATATATATTTATAATGATTATATCTTGTTGGACTGACCCCTTTATCATTATATAATGTCCTTCTTTATCTCTTGCTACTTTCTTCATTTTGAAATCTATTTTGTCTGATACAAGTACTGCAACACCTGCTTTTTTCTCCTTGTTGTTTGCATGAAATATCTTTTTCCATCCTTTCACTTTTAGTCTGTGTATATCTTTGGGTTTGTGGTGAGTTTCTTGTAGGCAGCATATAGATGCTTTTGTATCCATTCTGTTACTCTGTGTCTTTTGATTGGTACATTCAGTCCATTTACATTTAGGGTGATTCTTGATAGATATGTACTTACTGCAATTGCTGGCTTTAGATTTGTGGTTACCAAAGGTTCAAGGGTTGCTTCTTTACTATCTAACAATCTAACTTAACTTTCTTGTTAAGTTATTGTAAACACAGTCTGATGTTTCCTTATTTCTCTCCCTTCTTATTCTTCCTCCTCCATTCTTTATATACTAGGTGTTTTATTTTTGCCTTTAGTTAGTATTTGGATGGTCTTCTTTCTTTGCTATGATTTTATTTTTTCTGGTGACATCTTTTTAGCCTTAGGAGTGCTTCATTCTAGATCAGTTCCTTTAAGATGTCCTGTAGAGGTGGTTTATGGGAGGCAAACTCTCTCAGCTTTCGCTTCTCTGGAAATTGTTTAATCCCTCCGTCATATTTAAATGATAATCATGCTGGATACAATATTCTTGTTTCGAGGCCCTTCTGTTTCATTACGTTAAATGTATCATGCCATTCTCTTCTGGCCTGTAAGGTTTCTGTTGAGAAGTCTGATGATAGTCTGATGTGTTTTCCTTTGTAGGTGATCTTTTTTCTTTCTCTAGCTGCTTTTAATACTCTGTCCTTATCTTTGATCTTTGCCATTTTAATTATTATGTGTCTTGGTGTTGTCTTCCTTGGGTCCCTTGTGTTAGGAGATCTGTGGGCTTCCATGGACTGTGAGACTATTTGCTTCCCCAGCATGGGGAAGTTTTCAGCAATTATTTCTTCAAAGACACTTTCTATCCCTTTTTCTCTCTCTTCTTCCTCTGGTACTCCTATAATGCGAATATTGTTCCGTTTGGATTGGTCACACAGTTCTCTTAATATTCTTTCATTCCTAGAGATCCTTTTATCTCTCTCTGCCTCAGCTGCTCTGTATTCCTGTTCTCTGATTTCTATTCCATTAACAGTCTCTTCCATCTCGTCCAGTCTGCTGCTAAGCCCGTCGATGGCTTGTCTCATTTCTGCATTGTCTTTCCTGACTTCTCTCACTTCCTCCCTCATCTCTTGCATATTTCTCTGTAGGTCCATCAGCATGGTTATGACTTCTATTCTGAATTCTTTTTCAGGAAATTGTGTATTTCCATCCCTTTAGGTTCCCTCTCAGGTGTTGTCTGGGTCTGAGTGATCTTTGTACCATATTCCTCTGTCGTTTCATGGCAATAGAAGTGGCCGCTGGTAGATGCCAGGTATGTCAGCTGGGCTCTTTAAGACTTTAAAAAAAAACAAGAAAAAACAAACAAAAAAAGAGAAGGAAGAGAAAGAAAAGAGAAAAAAAGAAAGGGAAAAAAATGCCCACCCAGAGTGGATTCTGTAAGGATGCTGTAGGTGACGCTGTTGCTCCACTATTCCGTGGCTGCTGCCGCACCGCCCTTTGTAGCTCTCGCCGGGGCGGAACGAATGGGAGGCTGTTGTTCTCTTTTTCCAGTGTGGCTACCTTTTCCCAGTCGCCAGCCAAGGGGTCTGAAATTCCTCAGGACTCCCAGCCCACTCGGCTGAGCATGCCGGGACGATCGTGTTCCCTCGCTGGGCCCCCCACTTCTCCAAGACCGCTAAAAACAGCGTGTGCTTTTTCTTGTCCCGGGGCACCAGCTGCACAGACCCAGGCGCATTCCCAGCTCAAAACCTGCACCTTCTGCCTCTCCAATGTCTGATGTACCATGCGATGTGTGTCAGTGCTCCCGGCACAGATCACCGGGTCTGGTTATATCCTGGGCCTGTTCTTCGACTCCCTCCCGGCTCTGAATCCTCTCCTGCCGCCAGTGCGCTGGGCTGGGGGAGTGCTCGGGTTCCGCCGGGACGCGGGTCCGTATCTTACCCGCCTCACAGGGTGCCAAGTCCTCTCAGGTGCAGATGCAGGCTGTGCGCTGTGCTGTAAATTCTGGTCTGTCTTTTAGGAGTAGTTGTATTTGCTGTATTTTCATAGATTTATATAGTTTTGGGAGGAAATTTCCACCGCCCTGCTCACGCCGCCATCTTCCCAGAACTCCTCGCTAATTCTTAAAATAAATAAGTGTGTGTATGAGTCTAGGGTGGGTGTGTGTGTGTGTGTGTGTGTTTAGGAACCAATGGGATTCTTATTGGTTCTGTTTTTTGGAGAACCCTGTTTAATGCAAAGAGTGACTATAATATTCTATTAGCTTCAATACCCACAAAATCTGGCTTCACTTCAGTAGTAGAAAAAAGAGCTCCTTGGGAAAAAAATGGTAACCCATCTTGGAAAAATGGTAAGATATCTATCTGTAAGTTAGCATCAATCACATGGCCTAATCTAGAGGAATGACAATTTGTGCAATTTAAAGGAGGTTTAAATGATAATTTGTGCAGTTTAAAGGAGGTTTCATCATACAAAAAAAGCATGAAACTGCAATAAAGGATATATTTTTGATGTGTTTAACTGTCATCTTCTGACATATTTAAGGGTATGTTCTCTCATTTTGGTAACTTAAATGATATTTAACTTGTATTGAGAAAAACACAAGGATATGTCAAACGTATCAGACAGAAATATTATGCACTTGTTCAGATTCCCTGACCTACCTCTTTTTTTCCCCAAGAAAGGCTCTTGAATCCCAGATAATACCATCACCTTTGCTGAGATCCCCATTGCCAATGACAAATAAACCCTACTTTAGGGGACAATTCTCTACACACCAAAAGAATTGCTGTAACTCACTCATATGTATCTGCAAGATCCTAGGAGATACAAGGAACATTTGTACCTACCTGATGGGGCAAATATAAGACAGAACAGAAAAAGTATTGCCTTGAGAACACTTACCAACTTCTCAAAATTCTTAATGTTTCAGAGAGATGCTGGCAATTAGTCCTAACAGTTTGATGGGGTGGCAGCATCTTAAAGCTTAGACTTGATAATGGCATCTAGTAAATGATATGGAGAAACCAGAACATTCTTGACACACTACTGAAGACAAGATGAGAAAGCTCAGGAAGGTAGAATGGCTAGAATTAACTTATATAAAGCCTGCAACCTCATGTGTGACTCTGCTCCCTAGAAGAACCCAGAGCGCACTCTCTTGAGTAGGGAGGTAGAACATGCACTGATGAGAAACTTGATAGTAGCTGTCTTCTGGAGGTCGCAGTTGCCCCCTGGAGGCCACTGTCATGAAACTGAGCACCTTAATATCATGGCGATGCTGGGAGTCAGAATGGGAGAGGCCAAGAGGAGGCACTGCATGCTTGGCAGCAGAGTGGATGTAATTACCACATGGACAGAAAGGCTACACAGCTTTTAGGCCGCCTCGACATGTTCCTGCAAGGTAGATAGATGGAGTGCTGACTAGCATGCTTTCAATTTATATATAAATATATATGAGCAGAAAAATAAAGAGATGGCGAATCAGAGGCTAACAATGCATTCTTGATACAGAAAATTATAGTCCCTCAACCAATTTCTCAACCTAAATTAATTCACAGACACAGAGCCCATTGATAGAAACAGAAAGCTAAGTCTCTGTGATGAAGGATTCTACAACTCTACCACATGTGTATTAAGTAAATATTCCCCAACCCTCCCTTAAGAGAACTTGTGAGCATTTGTCAGTTTAGCCATGCTTGGAGAAAAGAATACCCATAACTATTAGGCAAAATATCTGTCCAGACACTGGCACTAGACCCAAATGTCAACACGCCTCAGAAGGTAAAGATTTATGGAGGCTGGGTGATCCATGACATTGTGGCCAAATGGATCCATACTGTTATTTCCTTGAATCCCAAATATACAATCAGAAGATACATACTTAGGAGCTGGTAGAGCCCTCATACTGGCTCCCTAACTGATTAAGTTTCATTACGGAATAAATGTTCAAGTGGAAGGTCCTGAAATTCTCCCTTCCCCTGCCAATATGGTGCATCAGAAGCAAGACCACATTCCTAGAAGAACCGCAGAGATTACACCACTTTCCAAATCCCCAGAAGCCAAAAAGAGGGCTATTTTAGCTCATCCTATTCTGTTGTCTGGCCTCAGCAAATCAAACCAAACCAAACCAAACATACTGGATGTTTAGCTAAGGCCTCATCTAAGGAACAATACTGTGTGTGGCTTAGATACTGTTCTCTGAACTTGGCATAGGCATTGAACCAGTATTTACCACTCACTACCATATATATATATATAGCTAGAATATGCAAGCCCATGAAGCAACCTCTGGAAGTAAACCATCACTCTCAATGGTCAGTATGTGCTTTCCTTCTCCTTAATCTCTCAGATCAGCATGTTTATGCACCAGCTTATTTACTATGAACACTACTCAGCTTTCTTTCCATTAGCAAGCTATATGCAAAGTCAAATAACATTGCTTGGGAAACAAAGACTCATATCAAGGAAATGTTTTATGTAACTGCATGGTTAATGGCATTAAGATGCCACATATTCTGCTTCACAATAAGGATACTCTTATATCCTCACATAAGCAGAAGGAATTTCAAGACCAGGCGTCCCTCTCCTGTGATCAGGATTTGGATGGGTAATGCCTGTAGCTTCTTCCTTAATTCTGCCTTTTCTGTGCCTTGAGTCTGAACATCTATGTTTCTGGAACATAATTTTGCTCTTTCTCTTTTTTTAATAGTCAAACTCATAGAAGCAGAGAGAAAGATGGTGGTTGCTAGAGGCTGGGGGTGGAGGGGTTGGGGGGAAATGGAGAGCTGCCAGTCAAAGGAACAAAGTTTCAGTTGTGCAACGTATTGTCTCTTTGATGTTCTATATGAATGCTGTCAATCAGGTTGGAGTCAAGATCTTTAGGCCTGATAGACATTCTCTCCTGGTAAAAGGGCTTTGCATATGTTTTTGTCTTTAATTACATATTGATTTCCCAGTTCAACTCTTGGAGGCAATCTTAAATTCCTATGTTCAGATTGTGGAGGCCTGAAGCTACTTTAGGAATTGGCCATAGAATGGGAGAGTAAAGCAAGAGGCCAGAGCAGAGCATGGCTGACAGCAGGCCTGACTATTTTTCACACTAAGATGTGAATAAGTCCCAGGAAATTTGAACCAGTTAAGTAGAATGCAGAAGCAAGAGGAAGAAAAAAGAAAGACCGAAGAGCAGGGACAGAGAAGGAGAGAGAGATAGGAAGGTGCTATAAAATCTCACAGCCACTGAGAGGTTTCTGGCGGTGGGGGGGGGACGACTTGTTCTGGTATCATTTTCAGAGATTTGTATTAATGAAGACATAATAAAAATACCAAAGATAAAATAGTGTCAGTACAGATCTATATAGTTCTCTGTGATTAGCCCTGGTCTAAGTACTTTATTTTCATCACCTGTACAGTATTTATTATTATTATTACTATTTTATTTATGAGGAAACTGAGGCTCAGAGAAGTTTAATACATTCCCATAGGTCATGCAGTTAAGTGGCAAAGCTGAGAGAGTCTTATTCCAAATCTCTCTTAACCACAGTGAGAATGCCACCTTCTCTTTCCCAACCAATGTGAGAAGACACCTCTATTTACCCCCAATGAGACTATGCTTTTACTGATATTATACCTTTCTGACTAAACTCTGAATTTCCTTCAGTTTTATCTTGGTTGTACATGAAAATTCACTTAAAGAAATGAAATATCATTGCACATGTAACTGTAGATTAATGATACCAAAATAAAAAAAATTAAAAATTAAAAAAAAGAAATGAAATCTCTGAAAATGGACCTGACCAGTCAAAGTGATTTTTATGTATAACCATCTGCTTATCAATCATTTCTGCAGGAGTCCAGTCCAAGTAACCCTGTCAAAGCCCATTAGGTACCACGAGTCGAAAAGTTTCTTCAGACAAGGTGTGCTAAAACTGATAATGCCTTCTCAGCTTCTATATCTGAAAGGGCAAGTCCATCTTCAAACCACATGGGACACATTCCTGCAGTTCTCTTGCATAAAAGCTTATCCCACACATATCTGATCTCACATCCTCTGGTTAGTGGAAAAAAATGAGTTCAATCATTTGAAAAATTTGCCAGAAAAAAAAAATTGACTATGCGTAATCCAGAGATATTCAACAAGTGCTGGTTTTTGGTATAATTAAAGGAGGCTAGACCACGAAGCCAGAAAGCCTTGGACTAAATTCCAGCTCAGCCTCCAGCTGACCTTATGGCCCTGGAACAGTGACCCACCTCTATGAATCTCTGTCCCTTATCTTTAAAAACTAATCATGGCTCCCTATGTTTGTCTCCTAATTAAAAATAACTAAGATGTCCTCAGTTTGCCTTGTGTAAGGGGAAGCTTAGAAAATGGGGTAGAGGAAAGCAGCTTTCTACAGGAAGCCAAGAATAACTGTGGATCCCAGAGCCTCTTTAAGACCAGAATGGGAAGGCCATTCAGAATCCTTGGAAGCTCCATTCATCCTCAACCACCAGGGTCTGAGTGGTACTCAATAAAAGGGAATTATTACTGTTTTGAAGATTCCCAAAATTGGATTCCAGCTCTCAGAAAACTACTGATAATGCAATAGACAGCTGCCACTTAGTTGAATACATTCTGTATGCTACAACACTTTACTCACATCTCATTTAATTCTCACAATAATTTAAGAATATTATCATTACTTTATAGAAAAGGAAATGCAGGCTCAGATGATTTACATAACCTACTTAAAGACACAAAGCTAATGATCTTGAATCCAGAGCTTTTTCATTAGAGAGGCCACGTCTATGAATACTGCCTCAAAACAATGGGAAACATTGTTCTGGGAGCTTGAGCTCCAGCCTTTTGGCCTTGCCTACATCACTTAAATTCTCTGGGCTTGGTGTCCTACGTATCCAGTAAGAAAGTGACCTTTGATGATAAAGGGCACTGGGTTTAAAATGAGAAAATCTGGCTTCCAGTCTAGGCTCTACCACTTCCGGATGTGTGACATGCACTAACCTCAAACTATTCAAACCTTGGTTTCTTGAGCTGTAGGTTGGCATCAATGTTACATTTCCTGACAGCTTCACTGTTTGGTGTGGGGATGAGAATCAAAATGAAATACTTCTTGGAGGAAATTGCCTTATATGAATGTGAGTTATTATTATCCAAAGTGCATTTGAACTATATTTTATCATTTGAAATCCTGCAGTAGTATTCTGTTTAATGGTGTTCTCTGCTAACTTTAAATTATTCATTCTCTCTCATTTAAACTGATTGGTCACCTACAGTAGCCAGGGCCTATGAGAGAAATAGGAACATAAAGACGAATAAGGCAAGATCTCTATTCTCAAAATGTTCACAGTGAAGAGGGAGAAGGAGCAGTAAACAGCTGCGTTCTAAGTTTGGAAAATGCTTTATCAGAGGGGGATGCAGGGCAATGGAGGGGCACAGATGGAGCAAGTAGCTTGGCCTGGTGGTGGTCAGAGAAAGCTTCATTTAATCAAAATGACAGCTGAGCAAGATGGACAGCAAATGAGAAAGATGGGAGAAGACAATTATAAGGTGACACTGCCCCCACCAAGCCACACACATACACACTGTCCTTCCCTCTTTGCTGCCTCCTAGTGACGGAACCTCCTGGGTTTTAGCTGGGAATGTGGCGACCTGACACTCTACACCCCCCACTTCCCTTGTGACTGCACATGGCCGTGATGCAATGACATGCGAGCTCAGGTGACAATGAGCACAATTTTCAGGCCATCTCCTTAAAAACAAAACCACTGGAACTGGAATGAGGCTGTAGGAGAAGAACCAGCTTCCATCATGTACGTCCTATTCCTGGGACAACACGGGGAAATGGCAGAGCAATAGGCTAGATGGCCCTGGGATCTGACATCTTTTGGAGCAGAGCTGCCCACCAGCTCAAGACCCCTCACCCCTTGTCTGTTTCATAGAAGAAAAGTTATTTTAATTTTAATTAAATAATTAAAATTAAAATATTTTTAGTCTCTTTTTTTTAAGTGGCTTAACATTGCTGCCCAACAAATGCATCTTGGTAGAGAGCACAGCTTGGGGAAACACCTGGGATCGTGGAACATGTAAACCAACTCTGTTTTTGGAATCATCAAGAATTTAGTTTGGTAACCAGAACTTAAAAGTACATGAGCATGGGGAAGATGGCGCTGTTAGCAGGGTGGCAGAAATCTCCTCCCAAAACTATATAAATCCACGAAAATACAGCAAATACAACTATTCCTAAAACAGAGACCAGAGCACACAGGAAAGTGCACAGCGTGCAGCCACACCTGGGACGACTTGGCACCCCACGAGGCGGGTAAGATACAGAGCCGCGACCCAGCGGCACCCAAGCACTCACCCAGCCCAGCGCGCCGGCGGGAGGAGAGGATTTGGAGCCAGGAGGGAGTGAAGAGCCGGCCCGCGAAATAACCAGCACCGGTGGTCTGCACCGGGAGCGCTGACTCACATCGTGCGGTGCACTGGACATTGGAGAGGCAGAAGGTGCAGGTTTTGAGCTGGGAATGCGCCGGGACCGTGCAGCCAGCGCCCCAGGACAAGAGAAAAGCGCTCGCCATTTGTAGCGGTCTTGGAAAGGCGGGGGGCCGAGCGAGGGAACACCATCGCCCCAGCGGGCTCAGCCCTGCAGGCTGGAAGTCCTGGGGAACTTTGGTCCCCTTTGCTGGTGACGGAGAGAAGGGAGCAGACACGCTGGAACTTTATACAGAAAACAATAGCCTCCCATTTGTTCCTGCCCCAGCCACAGACCTACAAAAAAAGCGGTGGGGCCGCTGCTGCGGATTAGTCGATCAACAGCGACACCTACAGCATGCTTAGAGAATCCACTCGAGGCGGGCTTTTTTTTTCTTTCTTTCTTCTCCTTTCTCTTCTTTTTCTTTTTCCCTTTCCTTTTCCTTTCTTTTCCTTATTTCTTCTTTCTCTCTTTTCTTTCTCTTACTTCTTTTTTCTTGCTTGTTTTATTTCTTGCCTTTTTTTTCTTTTTCTTTTTCACTTTCCTTTTTCTTTCTTTCTTCTTTCTCTCTTTTCTCTCCCTTCCTTCTTTTTTTGCTTGCTTGTTTTTTTTGTGTGGTTTTTTTTAAGCCTTAAAGAGCCCAGCTGACATACGTGGCACCTACCACCAACCACTCCTATCAACATGACAAGACAGAGGAACATGATACAGACAAAAATCACCAAGAACCAGACAACCTCTGAGAAGGAACCTGAAGGGATGGAAATGCAGAGTCTTCCTGAAAAAGAATTCATAATAAACGTCATAACCATGCTGATGGATCTACAGAGAAATATGCAAGAGCTAAGGGAGGAAGTGAGGGAAGTCAGGAAAGATAATGCAGAAATGAGACAAGCCATCGACGGGCTCAGGAGCAGACTGGACGAGATGCAAGACTGTTAATGCAATAGAAATCAGAGAACAGGAACACAGAGCAGCTGAGGCAGAGAGAGATAAAAGGATTTCTAGGAATGAAAGAATATTAAGAGAACTGTGTGACCAATCCAAACACAACAATATTCGCATTATAGGAGTACCAGAGGAATAAGAGAGAGAAAATGGGATAGAAAGTGTCTTTGAAGAAATAATTGCTGAAAACTTCCCCATGCTGGGGAAGGAAATAGTCTCGCAGTCCATGGAAGCCCACAGATCTCCTAACACAAGGGACCCAAGGAAGACAACACCAAGACACATAATAATTAAAATGGCAAAGATCAAAGATAAGGACAGAGTATTAAGGGCAGCTAGAGAAAGAAAAAAGATCACCTTCAAAGGAAAACCCATCAGACTTCTCAAAAGAAACCTTACAGGCTAGAAGAGAACGGCATGATATATTTAATGTAATGAAACAGAAGGGCCTCGAAACAAGAATACTGTATCCAGCACAATTATCATTTAAATATGACAGTGGGATTAAACAATTTCCAGACAAGCAAAAGCTGAGAGAATTTGCCTCCCATAAACCACCTCTACAGGACATCTTAAAGGAACTGCTCTAGAGGGAAGCACTCCTAAGGCTAAAAAGCTGTCACCAGAGAAAACAAAATCATAGCAAAGAAAGCAGACCATCCAAACACTAACTAAAGGCAAAGAATAAAACACCTAGTATATAAAGAATGGAGGAGGAAGAATAAGAAGGGAGAGAAATAAAGAAACATCAGACTGTGTTTACAATAACTTAACAAGAAAGTTAAGTTAGATTGTTAGATAGTAAAGAAGCAACCCTTGAACCTTTGGTAACCAGGAATCTAAAGCCAGCAATGGCAATAAGTACATATCTTTCGATAATCACCCTAAACGTAAATGGACTGAATGCACCAATCAAAAGACACAGAGTAACAGAATGGATAAAAAAGCAAGACCCATCTACATGCTGCCTACAAGAAACTCAACTCAAACGCAAAGATATCCCCAGATTAAAAGTGAAGGGATGGAAAAAGATATTTCATGCAAATAACAAGGAGAAAAAAGCAGGTGTTGCAGTACTTGTATCAAACAAAATAGACTTCAAAACGAAGAAAGAAGCAAGAGATAAAGAAGTACATTACATAATGATAAAGGGGTCAATCCAACAAGAAGATATAACCATTTTAAATATATATGCACCCAACACAGGGGCGCCAGCATGTGTGAAACAAATACTAACAGAATTAAAGGAGGAAATAGACAGCAATGCACTCACCTTAGGTGACTTCAACACACCACTCACTCCAAAGGACAGATCAACCAGACAGAAAATAAGTAAAGACACAGAGGCACTGAACAACACACTAGAACAGATGGACCTAACAGACATCTACAGAACTCTACACCCAAAAGCAACGGGATACACATTCTTCTCAAGTGCACATGGAACATTTTCCAGAATAGACCACATACTAGGCCACAAAAAGAACCTCAGTAAAATCGAAAATATTTAAATTCTACCAACCAACTTCTCAGATCATAAAGGTATTAAACTAGAATTAAACTTTAGAAAAAAACAAAAAGGCTCACAAATACATGGAGACTTAACAACATTCTCCTAATTAATCAATGGGTCAATGACCAAATCAAAACAGAAATCAGAGAGTATATGGAGACAAATGACAACAACAACACAAAGCCACAGCTTCTATGGGGCGCAGCAAAGGCAGTTCTAAGAGGAAAGTATATTGCAATCCAGGCCTATTTAAAGAAAGAAGAACATTCCCAAATGAATAGTCTAAAGACACAATTACTGAAATTGGAAAAAGAACAACAAATGAGACCCAAAGTCACCAGAAGGATGGACATAATAAAGATCAGAGAAGAAATAAATAAAATTGAGAAGAACAAAACAATAGAAAAAATCAATGAAACCAAGAGCTGGTTCTTTGAAAAAATAAACAAAATAGATAAATCCCTAACCAGACTCATTAAGAGAAAAAGAGAATCTACACACATAAACAGAATCAGAAATGAGAAAGGAAAAATCACGACGGATCCCACAGAAATACAAAGAATTATAAGAGAATATTATGAGAATATATATGCTAACAAGCTGTAAAACCATAGAAGAAATGGACGATTTCTTAGAAAAATACAACCTTCCAAGACTGACCAAACAAGAAACAGAAAAACTAAACAGACCAATCACCAGCAACGAAATTGAAGCGGTAATCAAAAAACTACCCAAGAACAAAACCCCCAGACCAGATGGATTCACCTCTGAATTCTACCAGACATATACAGAAGAAATAAAACCTATTCTCCTTAAAGTTTTCCAAAAAATAGAAGAGGAGGGAATACTTCCAAACTCATTCTATGAAGTCAGCATCACTCTAATACCAAAACCTGGCAAAGACCTCACCAAAAAAGAAAACTACAGACCAATATCCCTGATGAATGTGGATGCAAAAATACTCAACAAAATATTAGCAAACTGAATTCAAAAATACATCAAGAGGATCATACACCATGATCAAGTGGATTCATCCCAGGGATGCAAGGATGGTACAACATTCGAAAATCCATCAACATCATCCACCACATCAATAAAAAGAAGAACAAAAACCACATGATCATCTCCATAGATGCTGAAAAAGCATTTGACAAAATTCAGCATCTATTCATGGTTAAAACTCTCAACAAAATGGGTATAGAGGGCAAGTGCCTCAACATCATAAAGGCCATATATGACAAACCCACAGCCAACAACATACTTAACAGCGAGAAGCTGAAAGCTTTTCATCTAAGATTGGGAACAAGACAGGGATGCCCACTCTCTCCACTGTTATTCAACATAGTATTGGAGGTCCTAGCCACGGCAATCAGACAAAACGAAGACATACAAGGCATCCTGACTGGTAAAGAAGAAGTCAAATTGTCACTATTTGCAGATGACATGATATTGTACATAAAAAACCCTAAAGACTCCACTCCAAAACTACTAGAACTAATATCTGAATTCAGCAAAGTTGCAGGTTACAAAATTAACACACAGAAATCTGTTGCTTTCCTGTACACTAATGAGGAACTAACAGAAAGAGAAATCAGAAAAACAATTCCATTCACAACTGCATCAAAAAGAATAAAATACCTAGGAATGAACTTAATGAAGGAAGTGAAAGACCTGTACTCTGAAAACTACAAGACACTCCTAAGAGAAATTAAAGAGGACACTAACAAATGGAAATGTATCCCTTGCTCTTGGCTAGGTAGAATAAATATTGTCAAAATGGCTATACTACCCAAAGCACTCTACAGATTCAACGCAATCCCTATCAAACTACCACAGCCTTCTTCAATGAACTTGAACGAATAATTCTAAAATTCATACGGCACCACCAAAGACCCCGAATAGCCAAAGCAATCCTAAGAAGGAGGAATAAAACAGGGGGAATTATGCTCCCTGACTTCAAATTCTACTACAAAGCCACAGTAATCAAGACAATTTGGTATTGGCACAAAAACAGACACACAGATCAGTGGAATAGAATAGAAAATCCAAACATCAACCCAAACACATACAGTCAATTAATATTTGATAAGGGAGCCTTGGATATACATTGGGGAGATGACAGCCTCTTCAGCAGCTGGTGTTGGAAAAACTGGACAGCTACATGTAAGAGAATGAAACTGGACTACTGTCTAACCCCATACACAAAGGTAAACTCAAGGTGGATCAAAGACATGAATGTAAGTCATGAAACCATAAAACTCTTAGAAAAAAATATAGGCAAAAAGCTCTTGGACATAAACATGAGCGACTTCTTCATGAACATATCTCCCCGGGCAAGGGAAACAAAAGCAAAAATGAACAAGTGGGACTATATGAAGCTGAAAAGCTTCTGTACAGCAAAGGACACCATCAGTAGAACAAAAAGACTTCCTACAGTATGGGAGAATATATTCATAAATGACGTATCTGATAAGGGGTTGACATCCAAAATATATAAAGAACTCATGCACCTCAACAAACAAAAAGCAAATAGTCCAATTAATAAATGGGCAGAGGACATGAATAGACAGTTCTCCAAAGAAGAAATTCAGATGGCCAACAGGCACGTGAAAAGATGCTCCACATCACTAATCACCAGAGAAATGCAGATTAAAACCACAATGACATACCACCTCACACCAGTGAGGATAGCCAACATCCAAAACAAAAACAACAAATGTTGGCGAGGATGTGGAGAAACGGGAACCCTCCTGCACTGCTGGTGGGACTGCAAATTAGTTCAACCATTGTGGAAAGCAGTATGGAGGTTCCTCAAAAAACTCAAAATAGAAATACCATTTGACCCAGGAATTCCACTCCTAGGAATTTACCCTAAGAATGCAGCAGCCCAATTTGAAAAAGACAGATGCACCCCTATGTTTATTGCAGCACTATTTACAATAGCCAAGAAATGGAAGCAACCTAAGTGTCCATCAGTAGATGAATGGATAAAGAAGATGTGGTACATATACAGAATGGAATATTATTCAGCCATAAGAAGAAAACAAATCCTACCATTTGCAACAACATGGATGGAGCTAGAGGGTATTATGCTCAGGGAAATAAGTCAAGCTGAAAAAGACAAGTACCAAATGATTTCACTCATATGTGGAGTATAAGAACTAAGGGGAAAAAAAAACTGAAGGAACAAAACAGCAGCAGACTCACAGTACCCAAGAATGGACTAATAGTTACCAAAGGGAAAGGGACTGGGGAGGATGGGTGGGAAGGAAGGGACAAGGGGGAAAAGGGGCATTACGATTAGCAGATGTAATGTTGGGGGGGCACGCGGAGGGCTGTACAACCCATAGAAGACAAGCAGTGACTCTATAGCATCTCACTATGCTGATGACAGTGACTGTAATGGGGTTGGTGGGGGGGACCTGATGAAGGGGGTAGTGTAATCACCATAATATTACTCATTTAATTGTAGATTAATGATATCAAAATAAACTTAAAAACAAAAATCAAAACAAAACAAAAAAAAGAAACAAAATGCTGATGTATGCTACAATATGGATGAACTCCAAAACATGCTGAGTGAAATAAACTGGACACAAAATACTGTATATCATATGATCCTTTTTATATGATCTGTCCAGAATAGGCAAATCAAAATAAAGTATATTAATGGTTGTCTGGAGCTGAAGGTGGAAATTGGCTGTGACTGCAAATGGCATGAGGACTCTTTTTGGAACGATGACAATGTTCAGAAATTAGGTAATGGTGGTGGTTGCACAGCTCCGTAAATACACCAAAAATTACTGAATTGATATTTTTGTCATGTAAGTTACATTTCAATAAAGCTGTTTTTGAAAACCAAAAAAAAAAGTACATGAGCATGTGAGATTATACAGGACAGGCATCCGGGCCTGAATGTTCAGAACAATTGTCTGTCAAATCTGGGATCTTGAACTTCCTCTCTTGGGCACCTGGAAGACAAAGAGTGACTCCTAAGACATCATTTCTTGACAAGCAAACACCTCAGAGGTGCAGCCCGGTGCAGGGGGGAAAGGAAGGAAGGGAGAAAGGGAGGAACAGAAAAAACACATATTTCAGACTCAGAAACCAGGCATGCTGGATCTCAGGTTTATGAACTTCAGTAAATTTCTCTTACTCACAATTTTTTCAGCTTTAAAACAGAAACAGTAACACATTTTGCAATTATTTTGAAGCCCAAATGAGATCATGTACATAAAGTGTGTGACATGTTAGAAACCCAATAAGTTATAATATTATCAATAACCCAATCCTCTATTTCTAAAGTTTGAAATAAGTCTTCTATTTCTAAAGAGCTCTACAGCCACACAGTTAACACCCATCCCCCTTTGTGGGAGGCACTCTCCCCCAGCCCCCAGGTCCCTGCGGCTGTCCAGCAAACTGAGCATCACTCCCTTGTTTGCTCTTTCCCCTGGGCCCTGTGGTGTCCTGTATGCTGTCACCTGCATGACCTCTAAGCTGACTCCTTCGGGTTGGTATTGAGGTAGGTATGCATGTGGTGGGTGTGGGAACCCAGGTAGGTCTCCCAAGGACAAGCATAGGCGAGACCAATTCAACCAGCCATCTTCATGCCTGTGGCTCCTGCTGGCCAGGGTGGGTCTTCTCTGGAGGGGATGTGAGGGTAGTGGGCCCCATCCTGCTGCAGCCTGAGCTGGAATGGTGGAATCCTGGGTAACAGAGATGATGCTTAAATATACACGGTTGACTCACAAATCCAGGGGTGTGGGTGGAGACCTCAGGGTCTCCATTTGCAAAGGACCGTTAAGACCTGCTATGGAGAATTGTGATGAAGACCCTGTATCAGACCACATGTCTGAAACAGTACTCTTTCAGGCTGTGGGTCTGCAAACTCAGGATTTCCCTGGTGAAATCTGAAACTGGACCCCTTAGAAGGTAAGGAAAGACCAAAGAAAGAGAAGAGTGTTCCAGATGGGTAGGTGGTGGGAACTTACTTACAAGGCTTCTCTAAGCAAGGGAACTTACTTACGAGGTTTCTCTACAGCAACTGCAAGACAAGGAGGTCTCTATATCTGCCCACCAGTATCTTAAGTTGATACAGAGGTCTTAAGGGGTTCAGTCACGTGTATCATTCAGAGATGGGCTCAACAACATTGCTTCTCAAGACTGCACCCTTGAACCAGCTTCCACTGTGGTAATGGTGGGTGGGGCAAAACTCCAAGGACAGAGGAGGGGGACCCTCTGATTGCCTGGGAGCCAGCTTGTGGGTCAACCTGCAGTCACAGCCTCTCAATGACCTCCTCCAACACAAACACTAAATCAAGAGAGATAAAGACAATCTGATACACTGGGCCGATGTGGGATGTCCCCAGTGTCAGGAGATGGTGAAGCCTGAAGGCAGAAGAGGCCCCCATGGCAGCCATGCCCTGTCAGGAGCTAAGTGAATAAAGAACACCCTTGCAGAAGCACAGCCGTCATCCCCAAATACCCCAAGGCCTGGAGCTGGGGAATTTCTTCCTAGTTCCTTTGTGGAAAAAACAGTAACACTGAAAAGAGTACACTGTTTTGGGGACCTGGAGAGTTTTGGTAATTTTTGAGAAGCCAGGTGGTATGAGGCTGACTGAGAAAACTAGCATCCCAGTGAAATCAAAACTTGGGGCAGTCCAGACTAGACCAGGTCTTCTGACTCTTGGCCCATGCTCCTCTGATTTCCCACTGGTGAAATGAGAGGGTCATAGCTTCTCTTTCCAAGGAGCTGTTCCAGATTTCTGAAAGCTAGGAGGAGGCAGACCCCTGTATGTGCCTCAACACTAAGCTCACGTCTCCAGAGCATGGAGATGTTCTGTGAGGCAATGGGGTGTAGAAGAATGTCCGGGGCTTGTATACCAGGAGTCCTAGTTTGGTTTTAGTCTGGCTCTAGCACTTCGTAGCTGTGACCGCATCTCTCCATCAGTGACTAGTTACATCAGGAACATTACAGGATTTAGTGGGCAATGTTTGGAAAGCAGGGAGAGTAAACTGATAGTAAGGAGGGGTAGCATCCTTTCAGAGAGGAGTCAGGGAGTCATCAGGGCCCACTTTGGGGAGGAGGAGGACTTGGGCTGGTATTTCTTCCCCCTGTGTTCTCCAGGATGAGGCAGTGTCCAAGTTCTCTGTCACCTGCATCAATCATGTGTGACGCCGGCCCCTCAGGTACAGACCACGGCTCCTCTCACCCTAGAACACTGTGTCCTCCTCCCTCTGTGTAAGGCAATTATTGTATCGATTGTGGATGGTGAACGTGCAGACCATTCTTTTGATGTCTTTAGAACCTGGGCTCCAGTGGAAACTTACAAGGTCCAGGGCAAGGGCTGAGGTTCCTGTAGTCTAGAGACGCAGGTGAAATTCCAGACGAGAGCCCTGGAAACAAGCATCTCTGAATTTAGAGCATCGGTTACCTTCGTAGCTGGCTCCTCTCCTCTCATGTCCCCCAAGAGCATCATGGCTGCTTCTTCACGGGAGGCAGGGAAACGGCGAGAACTGACCTGCCTGGGAATTGGGCACTGGAAAGGCCTTAGCCTGGGTGAGACCCTTATAAACACTTACATCCTTGAGCTAGGCAAGGCTGAGTCCCATATGCTAGTGGACACTGAGAGATAATTATAATTTCCCCCATTCTGAAAACCAGATCTGCTCTACTCTATTTCAGGGCAACAAAAGGTCAAAAGGTCCGCAGTGCTGAAGGGGCCCAAGTCCAGACAGGGAGAAAACCAGAGCCAGAACATCTTATTTGCCTGACAAATGTGTGTTATCAGACATTGCCTCACTGCAGCCATTCCTACTAAGACTTTTATTCCCCAGTCTGCTGGCTAAAACACCTTTTAATAATGACAGTGCTACAGTTACCTTCAAAAAGGAAAGATTTCATTAAAAAAACACAAATTGGGTGGTAAGGAATAAAAGCAGCAGAGTTGGTTTAAATTCTCTGTCAGTTGCTGTGAGATTTTCCACACACTCCTGAACGTTACCCTTGATGTCCAAGCATAGGAACATGGTGTTGATCATCCATCAGGCTTGATTTCTATTCTGAGAAAAGCTGTTCATTTCTCCTTTCAGTACTTTTCCATCCCTCCACCACTTACTAAAGACCAGCCTGCCACCAGTGTTACACAGAAGAATTTGCCCAGTTCTGATCGCCATAAAGCATTTGCAATTTTTCTGAGAATAAAAATAAACTGTTATCATTTATCTAGATTTTTTTTAATGGTTTTCACACTGATAACTTCATTAGTCAAAGCAGTTCTTGTGATTCAGTTGTTAAATAATGATTCATTCATAGCTGGGACTGTGCTACAGAATGGACACTGACTGGACCAGTGGCAAAGTGGTGGGGGTAATGGTAAAAACAAGATGCTAGAGGGAATGGTGGAGCTGACAGAGGTGTTGGCCCTGGTAGTGATGGGGGGCTTGTGGTAGAGATGGAGCTGATAATAACTGTGGCAGTTGTGGTGATGTAAATGATGATAGTTGTGGAAGAGATCACGGGCAAGGAAGATGTGTGTAAGGATGGAGACTGTGAGAGCCAAGTGCTGGTGATGGAGCTGATTTGTTGGTGTAGATGATGGTCTTGAATGTAGAGATGGTGGTGAGCATAATAGAGGGGAGATATCTGGATAAATATATGCATGCATGTGTGTGTACATGTGCATCCGTGTATACAATAATTTTGTTAGATCCAAATCTTTTTAGATTTGTCTCTCTGTCGAACTAAAGTCAGAGGCCGAGGACAGCTTCTCTTTTCTTGGTAAGATTTTCCCTGCATTCAATCATAAAAAATGAAAAGACATGACAAAATAACCAAACCCTGAATGGATCACTAGCTAGAAGAACAAGCTAGCAGTTATGAGACACCATTTGTAATGATGGAATTCCATCTGAGCCATCTTTTCCTCAAGGATCGTCCAGAAAGACAGAGCACTGGGGAGTGAGAAGGAATTCCCATGGGGATGAGAGGATCTGGGGATGTAAGGGCCTTGTGTTGGGACTTCCAAAAGACCTTCGGTTCATTGCTTGTCTGGAAGGACTCACAAAACTCAGCAAACCATTGTTCTCCTGACTACACCTTATTACAAAGCAAAATCAGCAAAAGGAAGAGATGCCCAGGGTGAAGCCCAGCAGACCTTTCCCAGTGGAGTCCCAAGGGACAGGCTGATTTCTCCAGGAACAAGCTGTGGACAACACATGTGAAATGTCATCTTGCAGGGAAGCTCATTAGAAATTCAGCATCCAAGGAGTTTACTGGGAGACGGTCAAATAGGGGTCCTCTGCCAAGCATAAGTCAAAATTCCAGAGTCCCGGAAAGTTAAAGGAGGTGTTTGGCAAAAGCCAAATTGCTTGTACAAACCACATAGGTGCCATGAGCCATTTTTACCATTTATGGAAAATTTTATATCAACATAAGAAACAGTCCACCAGCCACATTCCAAGATGCCAACCATGAGTCAATCTTGCAAGCAGGCCTTTCTACCAGAAGCAGTCTCACCTTATCTGCACAGCCTCTGTGCAGGAGAGATGCTGATGGCAACGACTGAGAACCAGCATGCCCCAGGCACAGAAGGCATGTTGCAAAAACCTCGCCAGCTCTTTGTCAGCAAAAGTGCGGTTACAGCAGCACTGCCCTTGACCTCACTGGGTTAGTGGGATCTGCTCCCACTGATAAAGAAGAGTCCAGCTGCATTGCAAGCAGATGTGCTGCTTCTTGCGGCGGCCACAAAGCAATGAGTCCTCTAACAAAGCCAAGCTGTTTACCTGAAAATTGCTTCTCATGAAAGAAATAGTTGCAAATGCAGTCTGGTTTTGTCACTGACTCAAGTTTATGTGGCAAAATAGGAATTTTGGGTCAAAACCTCATGTTACTACTTATTAGCTGACTTTAGATAAATCACTCTGGGTCTCAGAAGGTAACTTGGTTTATATAGGTTTGGCACTTATAATCAGAGAATTGGAGTAACCAAGTCTTTGGGTCTTGCCACACTCATCACTAGTCCATGTAAGGATCCTCTTCTGTGTCATTTCATATTTTTTCCCTCAGTTCCTATCACTCCTCTCATCTCAGTTCTCCCCATCAGTAGTTCCACACAGAAGTGTACTTGGAAGAGGTCTGCAATAAATCTAAATTTATTCATCTGTAAAATGGATATAATAATACTTGCCTTACTGACTTCACTATGGTTTTGCAAAGATCAAAAAAAAAAAAAATACCTAAAAACACTCATCAGAATCACCATTTAAATATCGGTTAACTTATTAATTGTGGTTGCTTTTCAGCCCAAAATAGCTCCTAACATTTTTGTTTTAAGTTTCTGTATCATCTCTTCCAGCTCTCCTGGCCTGGCATAAATATTGCACCAGAGGTTCTGGATTCTCATCCATGTGGATTGAACTGTGTCACTCCAAAAAGACATGCTCAAGTCCTAAACCCCAGTATTTGTGAATATAATTTTATTTGGAAACAAATAGGGTCTTTGCAGATACAAACGTTGTGAGATGAGGTGATACTGGATTAGTACAGGCCCTATTCCATTGAAATCCCTGTAAGAGAGGGAAATTTGGACACAGAGACTCAGAAAAGGCACTTAGGGACAAAGCCATGTGATAACGGAGGCAGAGATTGAAATGATGCATATCAGACCAAGGAACACCAAGACTGCTGGCAACTACCCAGTGCTAGGGTGCGGGAAGGAAGGACCCTCCCCTAGAGCCTTCAGAGCTAAGTCCTCTCAACATCTTGATTTTAGACTCCCAGACTCCAGAACTGTGAGAGAATACATTTCTGTTGTTTTAAGCCCACAGTTTGTGGTAATTTGTTACAGTGGTATGGGACCCTAACACCTCATCCCAGGCCCACCACCATATCACATTGTAGTTTCATCCCAGACTGCTCATCAGGCCTACGTATGCCAAGGGAGACAGAGCATGGATTAACCTCGAGGTCATGGGTTATGGAAATCGTAGGAATAGTAAGAATCAGACCTTAGGAAAAGTCAAATGAAAAATCCTAAGGCTATGGTACCCAGTGTCCAGAAATGTGGCTGCAGTGCTATCCATACTTCTAGTGTTATGATTTAGAAAACCAAGGCTGGGGTGATGAAATTTGCCAGTTCCGGTTCCATCATAAGTTAAGGGAGAGACTGGGTCTTTGGCCTCCCAGATCTGGGCTCCCTTCATCACACACAGGATGCCCTTACCTGTCTGGCCCACAGCATCAGGAAGTGGCACAGAACCAGGAAGGCAAAACAAGCTGGTACGTGCTGGAGGAAGGGAGCCGGCTGCCAGGTGCACCATGTGTGGGGCTTTCAGTAGCAATACATCATCTCCCCGTAAGTCAGAGTCAGAAAGAAGGGAGGGAGTTTTTTCAGTGGTCAGATTGGTTGCTTCACTGTGGTTTAAGACGAGACACCACTCTCTCCCATTAATTTTAACACCAACTCAGTTTGGAGCGATTTACGACCAAGCAGTACAAAGAGTAATTTGAGTCACAGCTTGGCCTGGTCGTGCTCAGGAGGCAAGGGCAAAATGTTTCATTTTCCACATGGCTGACTTTCTTTTCAACAATCCTTCGCCAAAAACATAAATAAAGGTGAGACGTTGAAAAATGATGCTGAGTTTTCCTGGTGGTTCAATCCTATTTGGAATTTAAAGAATAAAACGGAACAATTAGAGAAAATGACCACAGAAGAGCTGCACGGTGTCAAGGAAGAGCTCTGGACAGAGATGAGGAGTTCTGCTTGGCCCCCAGCTCACCCGAGTGTCCTGGAAGCTGCTTCCACGACCTGGGCACATGCTTCCTAGTGATCTGCCTCAGGGATTCTGAGCCACAATGTCTCTGAGTTCAAATCCCGACTCCAGTGCTTACCACCCCTGTAACCTTGGGCAATACTCAACCTCTTTTACCTCAGTTTCCTCATAAGTAAAGTGGGAATAATAATAAAACATTCCATGAGGTTTATTTGAGAATTAAAGCAAGTGGCATTGTGCTGTGCTTAGAAGATTTCCTAGTTTCATGCAACTACTATACATATTTATTTGATGAGATGAGAGTGTTAATCAAGATGCTTTTAAATGGTTCTTTCTGCTTCCACACTCAGAGTTGGCTTCAGATTAGAGACACAGGGAAGAAAGAGAGGTGACAAGGCACTGGGACTCTGGAGAACAGAGCTCTGGAGAAGGCCGAACTTGAGAGAAATGACTCTGTGTTTGCATTGAAAAGCCTAGGACCTGGTCCCAGCTTTGCCAAGGGCGTACTCATGTTGTTTTAAGCACATTTCCACGACTCATACAACAGGAAATATGGAGTGGGCTATCGGCAGTGCTTCTTCTATTCTCAAATTGATTTTTAATTTGGGAACCAACAGCCAAACTATAAACACCCAAATACAACTAATCTTCCAGGAACAGAGGGGGACATGGTGGGGTTCTGATGCCTAAAAACTACCATTCACCCTGTTTCCACATGGTTCTATGATGAGGAAGCATACACACCACCATCTATCGTCAAATGGAAGACCACATATTCTACAAATATCATTTCTGACAATGCAGAAGCCTAGAACTCTGCCAGGCTTTGGAAAAGCTGGATTGGAGAAAGAGATGGAGACCTATGGCTGAAGAGGGACTTCATAGTCCAAATGTTGGTTCCCACATACTCCTATGTGCTTTCAGGAGAGGGAGATGGAAAGGGCAGGGTCTACAGAGCCTATATGGAGCTGCTTGGCCTAATGCATAAAGATAGCTGATTAATATCCTCAACTTCATATGCATTTCCTTGGCCTAATGCATAAAGATAGCTGATTAATATCCTCAACTTCATATGCATTTTGTGAGGATTAAATGAAGTGGTGTATGAAAGGCACTTTACACAGTGCCTAGAACATAAGTGACAATAAATAATAGTCATTATTATTTTACCAAGCACTCTCTCAGAAACCTTAAAAATCTATCCACTTCAGCTCCCTTTTTCATACAGAAGAATGACTGATCATCTCCTAATTCCTTAAATTCTCTATGGATCTCAGATTACAAGTCTAATATTTTATTTCCTTCACAGTTCAGCCAGCACTCTTCTTTTACAAAAGAAAAGCCCACTGCTTGAATTTAAGGCCTTTTAAAAAATTCTTTGATCCAGCAAGGACAAAAAGATTCTCCGGATCCTGCCTATAAATCTTCAGGTCTTTTAAGGAAGTGACTCTGGCCCTTCTAGGGCAGTGCTTTCTTAGAGACAAAGATCCAAATGCCCATGGAATAATGGGCCAATCCCATGTGACAAAAGTTTTAGATTGTGTAACCAGAGATTTAAATGATTCTAGAACCCTTGGCTGGAGTATTTTACCTTAGTGTGTTCTATCAAAGAAGAAATAAAAAAGGAAAATGTTTGACTGCAGTAGAAAGATGCCCCCATCAGCTAATTCTGTATTAATGAAAACTTGGAAATAATTCAAGCATCCTACAATAATATATCAATGTGGCTGCATGTTCATTAATAGTCAAGCCAACTGCAGAGGGGTCACCTGTCTAAATTCACCACAGTGTGTCCACTGGTGCCAGCCCAACTCATTTATTTATGCATTCAGCCTTTCCATCACCCAGGTATATTTAATGCTTACTATGTGAGAGGTGTTATACTTGACCTTGGGAATATAGTGGTAGCTAAGATGAAATGATCCCTGTACTCACAGATCTTCATTCCTAACGAAGTAACTAGGAAACTCATTACATATAGAATTATAAGGAGGCATGACAAGTGCTTTAATCTGGTAAATCATGACAAGTGGGTAGATCTGAGATTTAAACTTTGGCAGTTTAGCTTCAGAGCACATGGTTTCATTGTTATGCTGTGGGTCACTTTCCTGTGGTGAGAGCTGGAGTTCAACTCTTGAGTTGAACTTGACTCCTCCAGAATCTCCGCGCATAACCATTATGCTCAATATTTTTATTGCTTAGTTTTAGATGCCAGTATAACAACATCTGGAGATGGGTAGTCGGGAATTGTAGCTACACATCTGGTGCTCAGGGGATGTGGGTAGCTGGAGACATGGACTTAGGATCAGCAGCCAGGAGGCACTCACCCAGCAAAAGGAGAAAAGAGCAATATTTAAACTGGGCACAGCAATATTTAACTGATATGCACAGGGGGAAAAAGACCAAAGAAGAAGAAGAAGAAAGAATATGGTAAGAAGGAAACTAACATGTCAAAAAGCCAGAAGATAATCATTGGCAATAAATGTTGATAAAAGATCAGGACAGTATCTGCAAGAGTCACTGGTAATCTTGGAAAGCAAATTTTTGGAGAAGATAAACACAGATCAGAGTGGCCCGTGTAGTGATAAAGGGATGAGGAAGTAGGCACAACGAATATAGACAATTCTTTCAAGACGTGTGCTGCCCCACTTCCTCATACTCAGTGTAACACCAAATTCCACAGACAGTGATGGAGAGAAGAGAAACAGGACAGAGGAGAAGCTGGAGGGGGTTGTGAAACAAAGGAGGTTTGCTTAGTAGCTTTTTTTTAAAGGGAAAAAGTCTTAACGTGTAAATGCTAATGAGGAGTCAGGAAAGGAGAAAATTGATGATGCAGGCAAGACAATGTATGGTTTTTTGAGAAGTGAAGTTCCAAGGAATTTAGAAGGCAAAGCACTTTGGGGACATGAATTGCTACACAAGGAAGGATCATTGAATGAAGAAAGGAAAGGAGCTGATATTACTGGTTAAATAAATAATGCCTCTTATTATTACTTATCTATAGCCAAAACCTGAAAACCACCTAAATGTTTGTCAGCAGAATGGATAAAGTTGCTGTGGCATATTTATCTGAAGAAATGCTACTTAGCAATTTAACAGGATGAACCAGTGATACGTGCAATAATATGGATGAATCTCAGAAAGATTATGTTGAGCAAAAGAAACCAAACGCAAAAGAGCAAATGCCGTATGATTCCACTTATACAAAGTGCAAGAACACACACAAATAATGCCCGGTCATAGAAATCAGAATGGCATTTGCCTGAAGGGGACTGCGGGCCAGGTTAGGGATGGGGGCGTGGAGGGTGGCATAGGGAAACTGATTATAAAGGGGCACAAGTGGACTGATGAAAGTATTTTTTATCTTGATATGTTTTTTTATCTTGATATGGGTTATGCAGGCATTTGCATTTGTCAGAATTAAGTCAGATTGGACTCTTACATTTTTGTTCACTGTACCATATGCAAATCATACCTCCATGAAGAACAGCGAGCATGCCACATAAGTGAGCACTTAACTACAAATGGGTTGTCAGCATTCATTCACCTTATCAAAATAATCCCACAAAGTAGATACTTTATGGCCCACATTTTACAGGCGAAGAAACTGAGCACAGAGGAGCCCAAGTCCCTCCCGAGGCCACTCCTCAGGGCACTCACTGATGAGGCTGGATGATGGGAGACTTGCCAGTCTGGTGGCAAGGAATTAAAGACCTTCTCTGATATCTGCTAATCTCTCCTCTCGGCCACCTGTTGAGTGTGAAGGGGAAGACTGGTGAGTCAAAGGTTTGAGATGAATGCAGAGCATTTGGCTAAAGCCTTTATGGAAAAAAGAAAAAAAGGAGAAAGAGCTGACAAAAGCAGCACAGTGGGTCAAGTTACATTTACCTTCAGTTTCTCTCTCAACTTGTAAAATAATGCTTTTCCACAGGGTTTTTATAAAAATCAAATGCATGAAAGTGCTTTACCTACTCCAAAGCACTATATATATATATATGGATATATACACATGTATTTTATCTTGACTTCTAAATAAAAGAGTCAGTCTCCTCAATTTCCTTACTGAGCCAAGGAATAACTTAATTTTCCAAAATTAATTTTAAAACATAATGTGCAATGTGATCCCTTACAGATCTATTTTTTTCTCACTCCAGCCCCATGTATAGTATCATAGAGGTTTCTGCCTGAGGAGCAAGGTATCAGAGCCCCATGGAAGGAGACCCCATCCCTTACCCTTTCTAGGCAGGCCCTACCCTCTGCAGTGATAACTGCGGTGGGCAGAGCAGTGACAGCATTTCCTTCCAAGCTGTGGGGCTAATGAGAGGGCTAAGCAAGACAGTATGGCTATATAGCTGTAGAAGTTCATCCTTAACACCGAATCGGACCAGAATCTGGGTTAAAAGCAACAAAGCTGCTGTATATTGAGATGTCTATTCTCTTCCTCTTTCCCATTGTCTCTTCTTTCTCTCTCCCTTCTCAAGAGTCAGAGATCAAATCTACGCTTTGATATATCAGTCATAGTCTCATCTTTATGATCTCAATTGCAGTCTACAACCTTCCCTGAACAGAGTGTGAATTAGACCACAAGCCTCTCCATCTCCAATTACCAGTCATCTTATTTGCAAATGTTCCTTTTTTGTCTTTCTCACATGGTCTCATTACATGAGGTGGACTCCAGTATAGCCAGGGCAATAGGGAGTGAAATAACGACACAACACATACAATGTAATGTGGAATCTTCCCTGTGATCTTGACTATCCTCACTGTCATGGTTAAGAATGTAAAGCATTTCACATTCTGTTATTTTTTTCTCCTTGTTTGTCTCCGCTATTTCACATAGTCCTTTTCTGAATGGATTAACCTGTCTTTTTTTCTATCAACTGGCTCTGATGCCTTTCCCTTACCATACAACAAATTTCCTTGCAGATAAATAAACCCTACCCCAAGGGGAGTAGAAAGAGAGGTCCTCTAAATCAGACTTGAAATAGGTAAGAGAGGGATAGAGTCTGAGTTCCCTCAAGGTCATAACACCTCTGTTTAGTCTTAAAAGATGAATAAGTACATTCAGTAAGGGGTAAGGCATTACGGTTTGAGGGAATCTCATAAACAGCTCCATTTTGCTAGAACACGAAATCCGAGATGGAGCTCATCAGGAGAAGCGGCTGGAGTGGTAGGCATGTGTCAGAGATGGCGGCCCTCCTGCTGAAGAAGTTGGCTTTCATTCTATTGGTTTCATTTAAGAAACAGGCAACTGATAAAAAGAAAATTTGGGGTCAGATTCCATTTTCTGCTCCATTCTAAGTTTCCAAGAGCAGGAATTAGTATCTATCTCAACAATCAAAAATTCAAATGCCAGGGCCACACAGGTATCCAAGGCAAGTCAAGTGTATTGGGTATGTTTTTAAAAATCATGTGGCTGTCATACTATCTTTCATTTTCCTAGAGACATGGGCATATAGACATTCTCTTTAATAAAGTCAACCATATATGTTTAATGACAAATTATAGCTGACCCTCAGCCTACGTTCTGGGGTGTGACAGAATGTGGTGGTGGTGGTGTGAACTCGAGAGTAAACAGAGCAGGGGAACCGCACATCAGCCAATTGCTGCCTCTGGGAATGTGAAGCCAGTCCTGGGAATGTGCACCCAGTCCTTCCGATTCCTCAGAAGATCCTGGATGTCCACATATAAAATCAGTCTGTTTTTAAAGACCAGCTTGCATATTTTAAAACATTCTGTCACCCAGGGAAAATAAATCCATAGGACAAATACAACATGTGGCTTACCAGTTTGCAAATTTTGTTCTATTTTCTTTAGCTTTTCTACAACACACCATGGGGACTCAGTAATGTTTGAAGGAAGGAACGAAGGTCATTCTCTGCTCCAAAATCAATTCCTCAGCCCTCTGAGCCAGCGACTTTATTCTAGAAGCTGTACCTTTATGTGGTGAAAGACTAGAGTGCATGGTTTACAGATTGGTCCTTCAGAAGCAGAATCTCAATATATAAATGAGGAAAGGTAGAGAGTTTCTCTTGTTGAATTGGGGGTGTAAGCTCCCTGGATTCTCTCTTGTCCAAAGATGAACCCCATGTGCTACCTCCACTGAACCAGCCCCTTCCTATGGAAAACCATGAGTTCAGTGGGAACAGTCTGACCTTTGGGAACAGAGAGGCCTCAGTATTGGTGCTGGCTTTGCCACCTGCTAGCTTGGTAGAGGCAGCTTGCTTCTCACCCTCAGTATCTTCCCACAACACCCAAAGTCTGTAAGTCAGGGATAAGTATCTCTGTCACAGTGTTGTTATGACAATAATTATATTATGTGTATGAAAACCGAATGCTTAGTGGCTACTAAATATTGGAAATTGACACCATGCATGGGGTCAAAGGGAGAAAGAACAGCATCTTTCATGGTCCATTACAGACCTTTAAATAATGGGCTTCAGCTCAACACATAATCAGCTCTTCTTGTAGTTTCCATGGAAAGAGAAACTGTGGACAGAGGTAGAGTAGAGGTATCTAAAATAGTGAATATTAACAACAAATAATTTCTGAAAATTTAATTTCTCTACTTTTCCATGATTCTTTGGAAAATATATGAGCCCAATTGTCAACGACTGTGAAGGCTCTGTGATCTTACCCTTTTTTACAAGTGAAGAGGTTTCATTGCTACTGACAGAAGACATGAAACTTCTGGATTGCAGGGACTTTTATTACCCACAGTAATAGAAGTAGCCACAGTATCAGAATTTTCTTGGGCTGCTTCCTCAAACTGTAATTTCCAGTGTATGACAAGTAGAGTGCCAGGTGACACTTGTGCCTGCAGTGTGTTGTGCTACACAAAAGGGACCTTGAATGAGGGAACCAGGACAGTAAGCATGCCTACCCTCGGTTCTGGAAAAAGACATTATCACTATCTCACAAAACTGTAAGCAAACCTGATCTTTGCTCCTGAGGGAGATACTGTCTCTGTCTTCCTGGTTTATTTGCTATGCAGACAAATATAAGAGTCTAGCTACTCCAGACTTCTCATTTCCAGTATGACATGTAAAAGGCTTGGAAATAATTACTACAGTTCTCACAACAAGAAAAAAGTGAAGAAACTGAAAATTAATAACCATTCTTAGATTCATCAGAAAATTGAGGTCATGGGGCAAACTTCAGCCTCCAAAACTGGAGACACATGCAGATACAGAGAATCATAGCTTCCTGGAGCTGAAGTCCAGGAGCAAGAAGCTACTGTAATCAAGACAGTGCAGCATTGAAAAATAAAAAAACAGGTCAATGTAATAGAATAGAAAACCCAGAAATAAACCCACACAAATGTAACCAATTTATCTTTGACAAAAAGAAAAATGACTCAATGGAGGAAGGACAGTCTTTTCACCAAATGGTGCTAGAACAACTGGACATCCACACTCAAAAAAGATTAGACATAGACTTTAAACCTTTCACAAAAATTAATTTACAATAAACAAATGTAAAACACAATGCTATAAAACTCTAGAAGATAACAAATAAGAAAATCCATATGACCTTGGTTTGACATTAACTTTTTAGAAACAAGACCAGAAACTGTGATTCATGAAATAAAATATTGATTAGCTGGACTTCATTAAAATTAAAAACATGCCCTGAGACAGAAATTAAAATAACGCAAAGGCAAGCCACAGAGTAGAAGAAAGTATTTTCAAAACACATACGTGATTAACTTGTATCCAAAATATACAAGGAATTCTTAAAGTCAATTAAGAAAGCCAACAACCCAATTAAAATATGGACAAAAAGATCTAAGCAGATACCTCATCAAAAAATAAACACATGGCAAATAAGCATATAAAGAGATGCTCAATATCATATTTCATCAGAGAATTGCAAATTAAAACAATAATAAGAAACCACTAGACACTTACAAGATAACTAAAATCCAAAGTACTAACAACATCAAGTGCTGGCAAGAATATGGAACAACAGGATCTCTCATTGCTGATACAAATACAAAACTGTACAACCACTTTTGCAGACAGTTTGGCAATTTCTTGCAAAACTAAATATTCTCCTACCATATGATGCAATAATCATACTCCTTGATATTTACTGAGATGAGATGAAAACATGTCCACACACAAAATCCTGCATACAAATGTTTATAGCTCCTCCTTTCATAACTGCCAATATTTGGAAGTAACCAAGATGTCCTTCAACAGGTCAATCAATAAACAAACTGCAGTACATCCTTATAATTGCCTATAATTTAGGAATAAAAAGAAATGAGCTATCAGGCCATGAAAAGGGATGGAGGAACCTTTTTTTTTTCCTCAAACTTTTTCATATGAGCAGGGTTGATAGTTTCCATCACCCCTCCAAGCAACTTTTTTTTTTATAATTTATTTTGGTATCATTAATCTACAACTACATGTGCAATATTATGGTTATTAAACTACCCCTTCATCAGGTCCCCCACACCAACCCCATTACAGTCACTGTCCATCAGCATAGTGAGATGCTATAGAATCACTACTTGTCTTCTCTGAGTTGTACAGCCCTCCCCACGCCCCCCCCAACATTACATCTACTAATCGTAATGCCCCTTTTTCCCTCTTACCCTCCCTTCCCACCCATCCTCCCCAGTCCCTTTCCCTTTGGAAACTATTAGTCCATTCTTGGGTTCTGTGAGTCTGCTGCTGTTTTGTTCCTTCAGTTTTTTTCTTTGTTCTTATACTCCACATGTGAGTGAAATCATTTGATGCTTGTTATTTTCGGCTTGGCTTATTTCACTGAGCATAATACCCTCTAGCTGCATCCATGCTGTTGCAAATGGTAGGATTTGTTTTCTTATAGCTGAATAATATTCCATGTATATATGTACCACCTCTTCTTTATCCATTCATCTACTGATGGACACTTAGGCTGCTTCCATTTCTTGGCTATTGTAAATAGTGCTGCGATAAACATAGGGGTGCATATGTCTTTTTCAAACTGGGCTGCTGCAGTCTTAGGGTAAATTCCTAGGAGTGGAATTCCTGGGTCAAATGGTATTTTTATTTTCAGTTTTTTGAGGAACCTCCATACTGCTTTCCACAATGGTTGAACTAATTTGCATTCCCACCAGCAGTGTAGGAGGGTTCCCCTTTCTCCACATCCTCGCCAACATTTGTTGTTTGTGTTTTGGATGTTGGCCATTCTCACTGGTGTGAGGTGGTATCTCATTGTGGTTTTAATCTGCATTTCTCTGATGATTAGCGATGTGGAGCATCTTTTCACGTGCCTGTTGGCCATCTGAATTTCTTCTTTGGAGAAGTGTCTATTCATATCCTCTGCCCATTTCTTAATTGGATATTTTGCTTTTTGTTTTTTGAGGTGCATGAGTTCTTTATATATTTTGGATGTCAACCCCTTATCAGATACGTCACTTATGAATATATTCTCCCATATTATAGGATGTCTTTTTGTTTTACTGATGGTGTCCTTTGCTGTACAGAAACTTTTCAGCTTGATATAGTCCCACTTGTTCATTTTTGCTTTTGTTTCCCTTGCCTGGGGAGATATGTTCATGAAAAAGTTGCTCATGTTTATATCCAAGAGATTTTTGCCTATGTTTTTTTCTAAGAGTTTTATGGTTTCATGACTTACATTCAGGTCTCTGATCCACCTTGAGTTTACCTTTGTGTATGGGGCTAGACAGTAGTCCAGTTTCATTCTCTTACATGTAGCTGTCCAGTTTTTCCAACACCAGCTGCTGAAGAGGCTGTCATCTCCCCATTGTATATCCAAGGCTCCTTTATCAAATATTAATTGACTGTATATGTTTGGGTTAAGGTTTGGATTTTTCTATTCTGGTTCCACTTGTCTGTGGGTCTTTTTTTGTGCCAATACCAAATTGTCTTGATTACTGTGGCTTTGTAGTAGAGCTTGAAGTCAGGGAACGTAATTCCCCCTGTTTTATTCCTAGAGATGGAGGAATCTTAAATGCATATTGTTAAGTGAAAGAAGTCAATCTGAAAAGACTACATACCATATGATTTCCATTTTGTGACATTCTGGAAGAGGTAAAACTATGAAGACAGTTAAAAATATCCGAGATTGGGCATTGTAGAGCTCTTATTAAAGTTACTGAAAGTGCGCAATCTGACAAGACTCTGGAAGGCACACAGTCTATTGTCAGGGCATCAAAAGCAGAATGAAGAAACTCACAAAGCTTTTTAAAAAACATTCTACAGAAATCTACCTGGGACCTCCCAAGAAGGCTTTCAGGTAATATCCAGACTATTGGCTTTATGAAGAAGTAAAGCCAAGCAAAAAGGAGTTGCTTAATGTACCCAAAAGGAGTACATAAAAGTATACCCAAAGAGGTAGCAATTCTGCAACTGGCTTGCTGCTTTTGGAAGTTGGGACACTGCTGAAGAGTTCATCCTGAAACAGCTTGACATTGGCTATGAGTGCAAAGCAACCTATGATGTACTCCACGTGAATGAATTAAACCAGGTTCCTCCAGAGCTAAAGTATAGCACGGGGCTAAATAAATCCAAGGAGTTAAACTTCTCACAGGAACTAGACTGCAGGAAGAAACTTCAAACACCACAGAATCATTATAAACTGAAGCTGGTGAAGATAAGATGTGACACATGGACTTCTGGGAAGATGGCGGCGTGAGCAGGGCAGTGGAAATCTCCTCCCAAAACCATGTATATTTGTGAAAATACAACAAGTACAACTATTCCTAAAAGAGAGACCAGAAGATACAGTACAATAGCCAGACTACAGATACATCTAAGAGAACTCAGCACCTCACGAAGCGGGTAAGATACAAAGCCGTGACCCGGCAGGACCGAGGACTCCCCACCCCAGCTCACCAGCAGGAGGAAAAGAATCAGAGTGGGGAGCGAGTGGAAGCACAGGACTGCTAAATAACCAGCCCTGGTGATCTGCATCGGGAGCACACACACATATCGCGTGGTGTATCGGAGATTAGAGAAACAGAAAGGCAGGACCCGAGATGGAGACTGTGAGTGGGTCCCCACAGCTGGCTCCCCGGGATCAAAGAAAAGCAGGTGCTTTTTTAAAAGTCTTAAAGAGACAAGGGCCCAACAGCAGAACAAAATCATCCCAGCGCCCTCAGCCCAGCGGGCTGGAAATATTGAAGAATTACAGCCCCACAAGTTGCTGCTGGGTAAAGCAGCCACACCGAAGCCTCCCACAGAGATCAGCAGCCTGCCATTAATTCCCCCCCGGCCTGTGCTGCAAAGGGTCCGGCAGATCTGCCATAGCTGTGGAACAGCGGGAGAGCGGCCCTGCCCACAGTAACCACACAGAATCTCCGCCTGGCTGGTGCACAGCTAATCAGGAAGGGCCACAGAACCCAGAACAAGGTCTGGAAGGCATCAAGGGGAGCAGAACGCACCCAGCGAGACTGCAAACCCCCACAGTGCTATAGGCTAGGCTGAGGGTGACCCCACACACAGGCAGCTTAGGGGATTATCCCAGAGACTGCCTTCCGGGGTGCAGGAAACCAGCTCAGGCTCTGGAGAAGGGCAAAGAGAACAACAAGCAGGAAGGGACTTTGTTCTGCGAGCTGACACACGTGGCACTTACCAGTGACCCCTTCTATCGCCATGAAAAGACAGAGGAATATGATCCAGACAAGGATCACCCAGGCAACCCCAGGGAGAGGGCCTGATTGGATAGACTTAAACAATCTTCCTGAAAAAGAACTCAGAATAAAGTCATAACCATGTTGATGGACCTACAGAGAAATATGCAAGAGCTAAGGGAGGAAGTGAGGAAAGAGAATGCAGAAATGAGACAAGTGACCAATGGGCTTAAGAGCAGAATGGACTAGGTGCAAGAGACTGTAAATGGAATAGAAATCAGAGAACAGGAATACAGAGAAGCTGAGGTACAGAGAGATAAAAGGATCTCTAGGAATGAAAGAATATTAAGAGAACTGTGTGACCAATCCAAAGGGAACAATATTCGCATTATAGGAGTACAAGAAGAAGAGAAAGAGAGAAAAAGAAATAGAAAGTGCCTTTGAAGAAATAATTGCTGAAAACTTCCCCAAACTGGGGAAGCAAATAGTTTCTCAGACCATGGAAGCCCACAGATCTCCCAACACAAGGGACCCAAGGAAGACAACACCAAGACACATAATAATTAAAATGGCAAAGATCAAAGACAAGGACAGAGTATTAAAGGCAGCCAAAGAGAGAAAAAAGATCACCTACAAAGGAAAACCCATCAGACTATCACCAGACTTCTCAACAGAAACCTTACAGGCCAGAAGAGAATGGCATGATATATTTAACATAATGAAATAGAAAAGCCTTGAACCAAAAATACTGTATCCAGCACGATTATCATTTAAATTTGAGGGAGGGATTAAACAATTCCCAGACAAGCAAAAGTTGAGGGAATTTGCCTCCCACAAACCACCTCTACAGGATATCTTAAAGGGACTGCTCTAGATGGAAGCACTCCTAAGGCTAAATAGATGTCAACAAAGAAAATAAAATAACAACAAAGAAAGCAGACCATCCAAATACTAACTAAAGGCCAAAAGTAAAATCAACAATGCATAAAAACGGTCAAAGGAAACATAAAAGAGTACAGAATAAAACACCTAGTATATAAAGAATGGAGGAAGAAGAAGAAGGGTAAGATATAAAGAATCATCAGACTGTGTTTGTAATAGCTCAACAAGAGACATAAGTTAAACTGTTAGATAGTAAAGAAGCTACCCTTGAACCTTTGGTAAACATGAATCTAAAGCCAGCAATGGCAATAAGTACATATCTATCGATAATCACCCTAAATGTAAATGGACTGAATGCACCAATCAAAAGACACAGAGTCATAGAATGAATAAAAAAGCAAGACGCATCTATATGCTGCTTACAAGAGACTCACCTCAAATCCAAATATATATGTGACTAAAGGTGAAGGGATGGAAAAAGATATTTCATGCAAACAACAAGGAGAAAAAAGCAGGTGTTGCAGTACTTGTTTGTATCAGACAAAATAGACTTCAAAACGAAGAAAGTAGCAAGAGATAAAGAAAGACATTACATAATGATAAAGGGGTCAGTCCAACAAGAGGATATAACCATTATAAATATATATGCACCCAACACAGGAGCACCAACATATGTGAAACAAATACTAACAGAACTAAAGGAGGTGATACAAAGCAATGCATTCATTTTAGGAGACTTCAACAAACCACTCACTCCAAAGGACAGATCAACCAGACAGAAAATAAGTAAAGACACAGAGGCACTGAGCAACACACTAGAACAGATGCACCTAACAGACATCTACACAACTCTACACCCAAAAGCAGCAGGATACACATTCTTCTCAAGTGCACATGGAACATTTTCCAGAATAGACCACATACTAGGCCACAAAAAGAAACTCAGTAAATTCAAAAAGACTGAAATTCTACCAACCAACTTCTCAGATCACAAAGGTATAAAACTAGAAATAAATTGTACAAAGAAAACAAAAAGGCCCACAAATACATGGAGACTTAACAACATACTCCTAAATAATCAATGGATCAATGACCAAATTAAAACAGAGAACAAACAATATATGAAGACAAATGACAACAACAAAACAAAGCCACAACTTCTGTGGAACGCAGCAAAGTCAGTTCTAAGAGGAAAGTACACTGCAATCCAGGTCTACTTAAAGAAGGAAGAACAATCCCAAATGAATAGTCTAAAGACACAATTATTGAAATTGGAAAAAGAAGAATAAATGAGCCCAAAGTCACCAGAAGGAGGGGCATAATAAAGATTAGAGAAGAAATTTAAAATATTAAGAATAAAACAATAGAAAAAATCAATGAAACCAAGAGCTGGTTCTTTGAAAAAATAAACAAAATAGATAAATCTCTAGCCAGACTTATAAGAGAAAAAGAGAATCTACACACATAAACAAAATCAGAAATGAGAAAGGAAAAATGACAACAGACCCCACAGAAATACAAAGAATTATGAAAGGATACTATGAAAATCTATATGCTAACAAGCTGGAAAACCTAGAAGAAATGGACAACTTCTTAGAAAAATACAACCTTCTAAGACTGACCAAGCAAGAAACAGGAAACCTAAACAGACCAATTACCACCAATGAAATTGAATCGGTAATCAAAAAACTACCCAAGAACAAAACCCCCGGACCAGATGGATTCACCTTTGAATTTTACCAGACATATAGAGAAGAAATAACACCCATTCTCCTTAAGTTTTCCAAAAAATAGAAGAGGAGGGATTACTTCCAAACTCATTCTATGAAGCCAGCATCACTCTAATACCAAAACCAGGCAAAGACTTCACCAAAAAAGAAAATTACAGACGAATATCCCTGATGAATGTGGATGCAAAAATACTCAACAAAATATTAGCAAACCGAACTCAAAAATACATCAAGAGGATCATACACCATGATCAAGTGGGATTCATCCCAGGGATGCAAGGATGGTACAACATTCGAAAATCCATCAACATCTTCACCACATCAACAAAAAGAAGGACAAAAACCACATTATCATCTCCATAGATGCTGAAAAAGCATTTGACAAAATTCAACATCCATTCATGATAAAAACTCTCAACAAAATGGGCAAAGAGGGCAAGTACCTCAACATAATAAAGGACATATATGACAAACCCACAGGCAACATCATACTTAACAGCAAGAAGCTGAAAGCTTTTCATCTAAGATCGGGAACAAGACAGGGATGCCCACTCTCCCCACTGTTATTCAACATAGTACTGGAGGTCCTAGCCATGGCAATCAGACAAAACAAAGACATACAAGGCATCCAGATTGGTAAAGAAGAAGTCAAATTGTCACTATTTGCAGATGACATGATACTGTACATTAAAAACCCTAGACTCCACTACAAAACTACTAGAACTAATATCTGAATTCAGCAAAGTTGCAGGATACAAAATTAAGACACAGAAATCTGTTGCTTTCCTATACACTAACGATGAACAACAGAAAGAGAAATCAGAAAAACAATTCCATTCACAATTGCATCAAAAAGAATAAAATACCTAGGAATAAACCTAACGAAGGAAGTGAAAGACCTGTACTCTGAAAACTATAAGACACTCCTAAGAGAAATTAAAGAGGACACTAACAAATGGAAATTCATCCCATGGTCTTGGCTAGGAAGAATAAATATTGTCAAAATGGCTAC
>JAVSCE010019757.1:0-108665 GCA_032199065.1 Smutsia gigantea | reverse complement strand
CAGCCAGAGTGGGAAAGAGACTTAGGAGAAAGGAAAAAGGAAGAGAGTAAACTTCACTGCTGGATTTAGGAGAACTCACATGAAAGTGAAAATACTGGCCCCATGCCAACCAATAAAACCAGACAGACTCAGACTCTCCTGTGGCCAGACTGATATCAATTACCCCAAGACCCAGGCCCTCATATAAGAGAGACCTTGGTATGTAGGAGGTAAAAGAGTCACCATTACACAAAGTCTGATGATTTATAATACATTTGGGGAAGTTAGAAATACAGTCAGATGGGTACAAAAGCTGATGAAAATAAAGAAGTCTCTATTTCTACCTTCTTTGGTGATAGAAATTCTTTAGCTGAATGGATGGTGCATTTTACCAAATTCTGGAAACAAATCTTCACAGGCCTTCTGTATTACAAAATAATGTAGCGGCCCTCCCTAGAGATTTGTATTTGTCTAAATACAAAATAATACAAAGAAACTGGTCTTTTGGAATCCTTAACTAAATAGTATTAATGTTATGGAAGAAAGTGTGGTTTAACCACCATCCAAAATGAATCACAATAAAACAAGAGGAAGTTTTCCAAGTCTGGACACAATGCTAATAACATTTAGTGCAAGGAAGGATTTTATTCTATTTCTTAAAAGTTTGTGTCTGAAAGGTTTTAGGAGAAAAGAGGCTGGTCTGGACAACAGAACCGAACTAATGGCCACGTTCCAAGGGGATCAGCTAGCTTCAAAGGGAATACATCTGTTCACCTAACCAGGAAAATGTATTTTGACGGAAAACTTGAAGATGCAGCAATGCAATATTTATGGATTGCTAATCAAATCAAAACACCTTTTATTATGTAATTGAATGGCATAACAGATTTGTTATGCCTTCTACATTTCATAAATTTGCATTGAACAATGTCAAAGGGCAAGAAAGCTACCCCACTGTAAACTGACTGATACATAGCGTGAAATGTGTTCAATATTTATGTTCTTTATGCCAATCATCCGTTTTTATTTGTATGGTTATTTCCTAACATCATATGAACAATGTCTGCAGAATTTTTCTTAACAAAGTACTAAGACAATACTGCTATGCATATATAAAACTACATCCTAATGTCTCATGTAAAAACCTATTTATTTTATTTTGTTCTTCACATGTTTTCTAAAGGCAATCATTTCCCAATAAACACATCCTGGTCACCTTCAAGGCATTTATGCATTCTTCTGGCATTTCACATTCTTCTGGAAACCCTTGGGTATTCAGATTCATTATGGAAACTCCTGAAGCCAAAGCAGGGTCAGGGTTTGGAAGTATAATAAACCTTTCCCTTCCTAACGCGGAAACAAAGGGCTAGGCAAAAATACAGTATTTCATTTTGCAATTCAGTTCAGGTGAATTATTCAAACTTCAAATTGTGAAATATTCCATGATTATCATTATTCAACCCCCCCCCCCAATTCTCCTTTATTTTTGAATGGAAACATAGCTGAAGGTGCCTGATTAGGAATGAAAGGAAAAAGGTATAACATTCTTGACTGCAGATTCTGGAGAAGAATCTTTTTTTAACACTCTAAATCTTTCTCACTTAACTAGACTGTGGACTCATTCCACTGACAAACAGGTCCTCAAGCCCCAGGACTTTTTTCTAAAGCAAGTTTCTCCCCTCCTCCCTGCCCTCTGTCTGGTGTTGGAGCAGTAACACCAAAGAAACTTCCATAGACTGAAGTGGAAGCTACAGAACACAGCTTTATCTTCAAAACCATGCTTTGCAAAGGGTACCATGTCTTACTTACCACTTAATTTCTCAGGGGCATCCAAGATGGTAAAAAATGAAAGAGCAGCAAATCAAAGCTCTCGATGGAGGTGAGCAAGGGCAAGATGGAGAGTCTCTCTCAACCCTTCCTAAGTCCTGTAACTCAAGACCCTACTTCAAAGGAAGTTGTCTTCGACCTCTCAGGTCTTGCTGATTTTTTCATCCTAACAATTGCCCAAGTGTTTGTTGTCTATAAGACCATTCCACCGCTCCCTTCTTGTCTTCCGATGTTCTCTGCAGTTGTTCTGGGCGTGTATGCTGCCTCTATCCCAGTCCAAACAGAGTGTGGTCATCCGGCTCTCCATCCCACCTGGGTCACCTGGGAGGGCAGAGCCCAGGACCCCCTTCCCCAAGGAGTGTGTTAGCAACCAACACAGAAGAGGCCTGAGGGCTTGTGGGCATGTAGCCTGGTTTTTGCTTTGTAAAGTCCAGGTTCCTCAGAGTATCTGCATATTGGCTGCTAAGAAGTTACCTTCCCAAAAAGACAAGATATGATTTGTATAAGTATCAAAACAAAGAGACAGATGCGTAAGATAGTGGGGACTAGATCTCTGCTTCAGAATGCCCAGGTTCTACTACATTTAATCTCTCTGTTCTTCCGTGTCTTTACCCTTAGAACAGAGGTAGGCATGCATACCGCATCTTACAGGACATGTGAAGAAGACATGAGCTTAAAGGATTTCAAGTGCTTAAAACTGCACACAAGTGTTCCTGTTGCTCACAGGCTCAATAAATATACAGTTATCATTTGCTCAGGAGTTCAGAACTATTAACAAAACCCCTTGAAAGGCTCCTAAGGCTCTTTTCCAGTTTGCTCTTTGTGGGTATTCAGAGACAGGAGAAGCACAGACCTCCAGTTACAGTAATTCAAGAGAACTCTTACCTTTGAAGAAACGGACTCATCACTGGCATTATACAAGCCACAGAGCAGACCTACCAAGTGTGAAGGGTGAAAGTGCCTGCAAGGCTCCCAAGGCTCTAGTCTCACTGATTTTTGAAAGCCGACCAGTAGAGGTTTTTCTTTAGCTTAAATTACTGCCTAGTAAAATAAAATGCAAAGATACTGGGAAGAAACACATACTAATGAATGAAAATCCTGGCCATAGTAATGAAGATAAACCTGAAGCAGAATCCTATTTCCTCTACTTTTCTACTGTATACTATGGTATTATGGGATTTATTTAACTTCCCTTTTAGAAACTGTAAAATAGGGGTATCTTACTGAATTGCTATCTTAAGTGGAAATAATATAAGGAAATAAGGAAACCCCATAGTGGATTGCCTGGTGTACAAGAAGACTTGATATACTGCAGCTGTCATTTACTTTATCATTTCAACTCATGTTAAGTTTATCAGATTATTCAGAAGCAGAAGTGACCTTATAGTGAAAAGTAGCAGGACATGCCACCCTAAAATATGACTGTAAGAGCTTAGGACATGCCACCCCAAAATATACCGATCTGGTGTATTGATTATTTTGAGCCATAGGCACTTGAAGAAAAGCAAACTCAGGGAAAGGTTTCTGTGAACTCCCCTTATCTGCCTAAGGACAGATCATCCGAAAGGAGCTCGGCTGTCGGCAGACCCTGTCCTGGGAGTTCCATCAGCCACAGGAGAGGAGACTAGAAGGTGACGCCACACCCACACAGATTTCGTCACTCTAATTACCTCCTACCTATTCTCTAAGGGCCATTCATCTTTCCTAAAATTCATTTACTCTTCCACAAGATGCCTATATCTGTCCTCCCCTTTCCCTATGAAAATGATACTTAATCCTGAATTCTAAAGCCACCTCTTTGCATTACTCATTTTTCCTGGGTGTCTCCCAGGTAGACATGAGGTGTACAAGTTAGTAAACTTCTGTTCATTCTTCTCTTATCAATCTGTCTTTTATTTCAGGGGTCTCAGCCAAGAACTCAGAGAGGTAAAGGGAAAGTTACCGTTTTGTCTCTGTAATAGGATATTTTGACAGAAGAGACAAAGAAGAAGAAAGGAGGGCCCTGGCCAGGGTGCAGACATTCATGGCAGCAGGCAGGCAGGAAGAGCAGAGCACAGTTAACACTGATGCGAGCTTCACCTGCTCTGCACACCCGGCCCGACCTGCCTGCGACTTGGTCTCTCCCTTCACACAGTTTCACACCTTAATTAAAGTTCCTTAATTAAGTTCTGGGAAAGACTCTCAGTATTCCTTGACCTTGCATCCCTAGGAAAGAGAGATGAAGCTACAGAAGAGTGCGCAGGAGGCATTTCAACTGTCCCTACGGTGCAATAGGAATGCAGGACTCACCGCCAGCGAGCGCCGGGTGAACTTAATCACACATCCAATGTTGGGAAAGCTGCCCAAACTAACTAAAACCGAAAGAAGGCTTACACTTTGAAAATGCATCTAACTGTGGCTAAAATCATAATGGAATAAGGATAAAATATAATCAACTCTAAAATGTGTGATGATTACTGTCAAAAAATCCTTCACTTATGTCTCCTGGTTGGCCTGTTGTTAGTGAAGCTCGAGAAGGTCTGCCTGGGTCAGCCCCTGCACATGGCTAAGGGAGATGTGCTGGTGTCAGCTGGCTGCTTTCCTGCCAGCCCTGCCTCTGACCAGCCATGCGGCATCAGGCCAGTTACCGCCTCCCTGGGTTTCTGTTTCCTTGTAGGTAAAATTTGCCTGTTATCGAATAGCCACTTGATAAATGTTACATCCTGGCTTATTATAACTGAAGTTATTTGTTAATTCAACAAATGTTTATTAGGCATCTACCACATATTTAGCACTGCCCTAGATATTGGGCAATCAAAGAGGTCTTTGAGGGAGTCCATCTTTGTTCAACCAAAGGCAAGTTCTAAGAAACACAGAATAAAGAACACTAAAGGATAAGCTATGGAGTTTGAACTTCATCATACTGGCTGGATTAAGAAACAATGAGGGCTTTAGAGAAGAACACTACCTAAGAAAATGGGTGTCAGGGTAGAGTCCTGTGGTAGTCAGCTAGAGGCAAGACGAACTGGATGGCGAGTATGGTAGGAAACAGGAGAGAAGAGAGAAAGAAATGTGTAAGAGACATTTTTGGAAGTGGACAGGACTCAGAGACAGCTACACAAATGAGTGAAGGTAAAGGAAAGGCAGAAAGGACTCTGTGGGGCTAGATGGGTTCCACAGTACACCCAGAGAGCAGTGTTGAAACAAGCTGGTTGGGGCATAGAACACTGTGGGTTTGTTTTTAAATTTTATTTCATTCTACTAAAGGCATTCTTACCTTCAGGGACTTCAAGCCCAAGAGAGTAGAACTCATTCAAAACAAATATGGTGTAGTGAGCTGCATGCAGTAAAGCACAAAGCAAGGCTAGGCAGAAGGCAGGCCAGGGACATCCTCAGAGCAGAAGGTAAGGTCTGAGTGGTGTCATGAAAGGTGGAGAGGCGTCCACCAATTAACCAGGGGAGGAAGGCTATTCCCCAGAGAGGGAGCACCACGTACAAAGATGCAAGGGTGGTGCAGCCCATGACACCAGAAAACCACCCCAACTGTACCAAGATGGGCAATGCTAAGAGCTACCTACCTTTGGTAATGACGAAAATGCCAAAATAGTCTTGCCAGCCACCTCAAAGCACACTCCAAACCTCTACCCAGCACACCCCTAAAGGAAGTCCTGGTGAAATGAACAGTTTAGTTTAGACAAGTCTGCTGTTATTTGTAAGGGAAAATAGATCAGTTAGCCATGACAGGAACAAATATTTTTGATAAACTATGCATTTTAACATTTCAGAAAGCACTGCCCCTAAAGGAGAAATAGGTCACAGGATGCAGAGATTTTATTGGAAAGAAGTACAGACCTATTCAATACCTAGAAACCTGGGTTCCCCCGTAGGGAATGACTCTGGGGAGCAGCAGGAGAGATTGGAGGCAGTGGGCCTGGAGGCAAGGGAGGCCCAGAGATGAACCAACAGGTGCTTAGAAAGGGGAATGGAAAGGAAGAAAGATATCCTTGCCTCCTTCAGATTTTTCCTGCGGTTGAATGCTAGAATCCTCATTTCTAAAGCCTTGATGAAAAAGTAGTCCAATATATTTCTATTTGTGAACAAATACACACAATACATTACACAAATATGCATAGGTATATGTATATAGATCTAAACAAATGTATGTGTGTGTATATATATATATGTATAAGCCCATATGCACATGATACTTAATCTATGGGTTATACTTGATGTTGTGCAAACATCAGTTCTTGAGCAAGATAAAAGGCAACGGCATGCATACATCTAGATGACCCCCGTGATCCCTGCCTCGTATATATGTCTACAAGCATGAAATGTATTTCCCTGGAGAATAGGATGGACTTAGTGACTTGCTTCTAACCAACAAAATACAGCCAGTTTAACTGGATACCATTTGTGTGATTACATTACAGAAGTCTATGACTTCCTTCCATCTTACTAGTAAATTCCCTGTGCTACCTTCTCTGCTCGCATGCTTTAACCACAAAGCTACTGTGTTGGAAAGACCCACATGGCGAGGAACTGAGAGTTGCCAATGGCCAACCTGCCCCTAGGAAGTGAATCCCACCAACAGTAAGTGAGCCTGGAAGGCAGCCTTTCCCCAGAGGAGCCTGGCGGTGGCTTTGGCCCCAGCAGACACCGTCAATGCAGCCTGTGAAAGATCTGCATCAAGGGATGCAGCCACACCCAGATTACAGACTCACAGAAACCATGCACAGTGCTGTTGTAAGGTACAGTTGGAGACAATTTGTTACAGGGCAATAGATAAGCATAAGGGTCAGATATAAAAACATGCTCTCCATTCAAACAAGGAAAACTAGTTTTCCCTATACTGACTCTTGCTCACAGTTTTTCATACTGTCTTCTAGAGGTGTGTATATATATTTTTCCTATGTTTGTATTTACATCCTATTGTAACTTCTTTATATTTGTTCATCCTATTCCCTTCTGTTTCTACTTTAAGTAAGGCTTAGTTGCAAACCTACTATCTTCTTTATAATTAACGAGGAACTTCTTTCCAATGCAAATTTTATATCCAGGACTAGCTCTCGTTGATACATTCAGTGCATATCCTTTATATTTGAGAAACATATACATGTATTAACTGCTTCTCACTGACATAACTGTAAACTATATGAGAGCATGAAGGACACCTTATCACAGAGCGTAAAGATCTACGACCCAAACAGAATTGCTTGTACTTCATAGTTCTTTAATGTATGTTTGGGATTAATTTCACAGATACAGTACAAGCAGTTCATAGCTCTTCAATGCATACTTGGGATTAATTTTGCAAATATTGTATGCACTCCTTCACAGAAAGTTCAAAGGACTCTTAAAAATAACTCACAAAAAGAGAAATTAATGAATGTCTTCACTCACTGCACAAATTTGAAATAAGCCATAAAAAATTCTCTTTATATTTTAGTAGAATATAAGCTAAGGGTGATAACCACTAGACCATCACAAGGTATCAAAATAGAAAAATTCAAAGGGAAGTTATACCTCATAGAGCCATCTAAAAATATAATGGTCGTTATGCAATGAAATAATAGACCTTAAGCAAATGTAAACTATGGTGTTTTAATTCTGAAAATTTAGAGTTAACTTATCTTTTATTAAAGGTAAACAAAACATTTTTTTTAAATGTTGAAAACCTCATTTACTTGTATTTAGCACACTAAATATGGAAGAAAGTTATACACTTATTTTGAACAATTCTAATTTCTCCATATTGGAAACAACAGCTGTGGAAGAAAGTAATTAACATGATTTACTATATAATCATTCTATCATTATATGCTATTTGGAAATACAGAAGCAAAACTGAGTTGCTTTCTTGCTTGCACTCATAAAGAAACCTGTTTTCTCCATCTTTTTCTTTTATGTATCAACTGTATGTGAATAACTGCTTTGTTAATTTATGGGAGAACATTTTATGGCACGTTTCCTTGGATTTTAGAACTAATTTCCCATTGCGTGGTACAGCTGCTTAGTACGTGTGCCTAGCCCTACATACCATGTTACAAAGAGATCCAGCACATATCTTCCTGGAGTGTTAATGCATTTGAGTACAAGCCACAGAAAATATGATGATGTGTCTGAAAAGTTAACCAAGTCGAATAGTTGCCTGGTATTTCTGACTATGCTTTTAGGTGCTTTGCAAAAAATGATAATGCCAGGTGAATTAGTCTAATTACCACCCTAGAGAAAGGGAAAATGAAAATGAATTTGCTCCTTTCACTTTACCATCCTTACTATCATCCAATTTTCTCCAACTTATTCCTCCCACTGCCTTTTGTGGTTAAAGTTAAGATGTAGGAAGAAGTTTTAAAAACAGGCAACTACCCCAGACTTTTTCCTACATTGGGTAAAATGGTTCCCAGGGCTCGTATCTCCAACGATAACTAAATGCTGGCTGATACCTACAACATGAAGCTATTATTCAGCCAGCACATGATCTCATTCTAGTTTACCATGTTTGATCTATGCTTACTTGCCTTTTTTTTTTCATTTCAAAGCTAATTATGATGTTTGAGAAAGCAAAGGCATGCTTCCAGGACCAGAAAACTGTAAGATCATGTCACTCAGTGACACATGACCTGATGGTAGAAAAAATACATGTTGGGTGGTGAACAAGGTATCCTAATTCATGAGCGCCTCAGTGTGAGAGGTGTGACACGTTGTCATCAGTCACAGCTAGGTGCTGCAGAGAGAAGTGTTTTAAAGGTGACTCTGACACTTTCTTAATTATGGCATCAACACTCCACTAAGTGTTAGCAAGGAACAGGCCTAGAAAGACACGACCGAGAGAAGTGAATGCAGAACTTCCTGAGTAACTACAGCCCAGGATTGATGGGAACAGGGGATTTTCTAACACAGTCTATTAGAGATATTTCCACTGGAGCCACAAATGACCCATATCCATTCTAGAGCTTGAGGGATGGTCACCATTGTTGGCCTGCCCCGTGATGACAACACATTTTCTCATCATGACCCTCTAAAGTCACAGCCAACAACTTTGTTTGTTTTAAAGAACACCAGGAATCACTGTGGACTCATTTTCCAGAAAGTTCCCTGGCTTTGAGAAAAAGAGGAGGCATTCCAGAAGAAGGTAGTAATGACAGAGTCTAAGAACAGGAAACTAACTGCCTTTTAACCTAAAAGATGTTTTGCTGCTATCCTGAAAAACCTATGTAGATTTCTTGGGAGTAGAAAGATGCAGTTTTCTGAAAGGCATTTAAACTTGCTTCATTAGATTTCATTTTTAGGCCTAAGCATTTTAAGTCAAAGGGCTTGTCTCAGAGGCTGAACTGACTTGGAGAAGGCCAGTGCTACAGAAGACTTCTGAGGAATTATCCTTGGTGCTGACTTCGCCTTCCGAGAACACCTCTTACGCTGGTTATTTGATCCTAATCTTTCCATAGGCCAGTCCACTGTGCTCACTTGAAATACACTGCCATTTCGGCAAATGTTTTTGCTACGTCCCAACCAGGGATCTAGCCAGACTTTTAAGTATCACACCTAACCCAATCCTGTCTCTTCTGCTCTGCCCTACTCTAGTACCCGGTATCCTATCTGCTTGACATCCCTGCAGCTACACTGGAACTTGGCACAGGGGGCTCCTGGTTTGAAAGGGAGGCTGGACTAAAACTCTCCTATTCCTTTCAATTCGAAGTTTTTGTGATTCTAAGAAGAATGTTTTTGTTTTTTATTTTACTTTTATTTTTATTTTTTGCTTCAACAAATGGTCTTTTTCCAAAAATGCATATATGCTTAAAAATAACATATATATGAAAATAATTATAATTTAGAAATTACTCAATTGCTTAATTTTTGCTTGATGGCTAATTTATTAAATATTTTTAGCTCTTTGGCTATTAGATACTACATGCATAACACTATGCTGAATCTTTACTTGTATATTAAATTTATTGATTTGAGAATAAAATTCCAAGAGGGAATTATTTAACATAACTTAAAATATCTTTCTTCAAGGACCCAGAATTTAATTATATAAATCACTATTATTCCCAATATTTCTATTCTTAAAGGAATAAACAAAATATTCCAAATAAGTGATTTTTTTCTCAGATAATTATCAGGTACCTATTCAATCAGGCAAATTTAAAAAATATTTTGGTAACTGTTTTCTGAAAATGGATCGTGTACTTTTAAGCTTTATTGGTATGACGTGAATATAATTTACTTTTCCAGGACAGTTTAGAACAGTCACTATACCTATCAACTGATGAGAATATGTAATTTCTCTGACCCATTTCTAATTTGTCATTTGACACCATAATTACCATACTTGCCTTCAACACTTATTTATATCCATACAATATTTCTCCTACTGGATAGCTATGAACTTAGAAACTTTATAACCAAGTTAGTTAACAATGTTTCTAAAATAGAAATCAATTAATTTGAACACAGTACTGACCAAAAAACAAAATGAATGCAATTTAGTATCCAAGTCTGAGGCATTTGTTTACACTACCACATAAGCCTTCTGATTCCTTTTTATACTCTCAGCTCTGTTCTAAGTAGAACTCACTGCATAAGTGAAGTTCATATACATTTTATAGGCAGATCAGCAGTTGTAGCATTAACTATAGTAATGACACTGATGGGTCTTTTATATCAGATACTATGTTAAGTATATCATATGCATTACAACATTTTCACTTGCTGCAACTTGCCAAATTGGGCATTATTGTCACTATTTAAAGACTATCATGCAAAAGTTACAGAGGTAAAGTAGCTTGCCCAAGACCAGTAAGAACTTGGTGAAAGACATTCTTCTCAAGTGCACATGGAACATTTTCCAGAATAGACCACATACTAGGCCACAAAAAGAACCGCAGTAAAATCGAAAATATTGAAATTCTACCAACCAACTTCATAGATCATAAAGGTATGAAACTAGAATTAAACTTTAGAAAGAAAGCAAAAAGGCTCACAAATACATGGAGACTTAACAACATTCTCCTAATTAATCAATGGGTCAATGACCAAATCAAAACAGAAATCAAAGAGTACATGGAGATAAATAACAACAACAACACAAAGCCACAACTTCTGTGGGATGCAGCAAAGGCAGTTCTAAGGGGAAAGGATATTGCAATCAGCCAAAACAAAGACAAATAAGGCATCCAGATTGGTAAAGAAGAAGTCAAATTGTCACTATTTGCAGATGACATGATATTGTACATAAAAAACCCTAAAGACTCCACTCCAAAACTGCTAGAACTAATATCTGAATTCAGCAAAGTTGCAGGTTACAAAATTAACACACAGATATCTGTTGCTTTCCTATACACTAACAGAAAGAGAAATCAGAAAAACAGTTCCATTCACAATTGCATCAAAAAGAATAAAATACCTAGGAATAAACCTAACGAAGGAAGTGAAAGACCTGTACTCTGAAAACTACAAGACACTCCTAAGAGAAATTAAAGAGGACACTAACAAATGGAAATGCATCCCATGCTGTTGGCTAGGAAGAATAAATATTGTCAAAATGGCTATACTACCTAAAGCAATCTACAGATTCAATGCAATCCCTATCAAACTACCAACAGCTTTCTTCAATGAACTGGAACAAATAATTCTAAAATTCATATGGAACCACAAAAGACCCCGAATAGCCAAAGCAATCCTGAGAAGGAGGAATAAAACAGGGGGAATTACACTCCTGACTTCAAGCTCTACTACAAAGCCACAGTAATCAAGACAATTTGGTATTGGCACAAAAACAGACCCACAGACCAGTGGAACAGAATAGAAAATCCAAACATTAACCCAAACATATACAGTCAATTAATATTTGATAAAAGTGCCTTGGATATACAATGGGGAGATGACAGCCTCTTCAGCAGCTGGTGTTGGAAAAACTGGACAGCTACATGTAAGAGAATGAAACTGGACTACTGTCTAGCCCCATACACAAAGGTAAACTCAAGGTGGATCAAAGACCTGAATGTAAGTCATGAAACCATAAAACTCTTAGAAAAAAACATAGGCAAAAATCTCTTGGACATAAACATGAGCAACTTCTTCATGAATATATCTCCCCGGGCAAGGGAAACAAAAGCAAAAATGAACAAGTGGGACTATATCAAGCTGAAAAGCTTCTGTACAGCAAAGGACACCATCAGTAGAACAAAAAGACATCCTACAGTATGGGAGAATATATTCATAAAAAACGTATCTGATAAAGGGTTGACATCCAAAATATATAAAGAACTCATGCACCTTAACAAACAGAAAGCAAATAATCCAATTAAGAAATGGGCAGAGGACATGAATAGACACTTCTCCAAAGAAGAAATTCAGATGGCCAACAGGCACATGAAAAGATGCTCCACATCACTAATCATCAGAGAAATGCAGATTAAAACCACAATGAGATATCACCTCACACCAGTGAGGATGGCCAACATCCAAAACACAAACAACAACAAATGTTGGCGAGGATGTGGAGAAAAGGGAACCCTCCTACACTGCTGGTGGGACTGCAAATTAGTTCAACCATTGTGGAAAGCAGTATGGAGGTTCCTCAAAAAACTCAAATAGAAATACCATTTGACCCAGGAATTCCACTCCTAGGAATTTACCCTAAGAATGCAGCAGCCCAATTTGAAAAGGACAGATGCACCCCTATGTTTATTGCAGCACTATTTACAATAGCCAAGAAATGGAAGCAACCTAAGTGTCCATCAGTAGATGAATGGATAAAGAAGATGTGGTACATATACACAATGGAATATTATTCAGCCATAAGAAGAAAACAAATCCTACCATTTGCAACAACATGGATGGAGCTAGAGGGTATTATGCTCAGTGAAATAAGCCAAGCCGAAAAAGACAAGTATCAAATGATTTCACTCATATGTGGAGTATAAGAACAAAGAAAAAAACTGAAGGAACAAAACAGCAGCAGACTCACAGAACCCAAGAACGGACTAATAGTTACCAAAGGGAAAGGGACTGGGGAAAATGGGCGGGAAGGGAGGGATAAGAGGGGAAAAGGGGCATTACGATTAGCAGATGTAATGTTGGGGGGGCACAGGGAGGGCAGTACAACTCAGAGAAGACAAGTAGTGATTCTATAGCATCTCACTACGCTGATGGACAGTGACTGTAATGGGGTTGGTGGGGGGGACCTGATGAAGGGGTAGTTTAATAATCGTAATATTGCACATGTAATTGTAAATTAATGATAATAAAATAAATTATATTAAAAAAAAGAAGATGTGGCACATATACACAATGGAATATGATTCAGCCATAAGAAGAAAACAAATCCTACCATTTACAACAACATGGATGGAGCTAGAGGGTATTATGCTCAGTGAAATAAGCCAAGCCGGAAAAGACAAATACCAAATGATTTCACTCATATGTGGAGTATAAGAACTAAGGAAAAAAAAAAATGAAGGAACAAAACAGCAGGAGACTCACAGAACCCGAGAACGGACAAAAAAGTTACCAAAGGGAAAGGGACTGGGGAGGATGGGTGGGAAGGGAGAGACAAGGGGGAAAAAGGGGCATTACGATTAGCAGATGTAATGTTGGTGGGGGGGGCACGGGGAGGGCAGTACAACCCAGAGAGGACAAGTAGTGACTCTATGGCATCTCACTAAGCTGATGGACAGTGACTGCAATGGGGTTGGGGGGGGGACCTGATGAAGGGGGTAGTGTAATCACCATAATATTACTCATTTAATTGTAGATTAATGATATCAAAATAAACTTAAAAAAAAAAAGAACTTGGTGAAGGAGTATTTCAAACCCCGGTCTGCCTTATTCAAAGCAACGCTAATTATCCCATTATCCTAATTGTTTGGAGGAAAAAGGACAGATTTGTTTAGGAAAGAAAAAGTTATAAAGTTATGTACTGGAGAGTAACTGTGGATTCAATCCAGCTTTTATAGGCTATCTTAGCAGCGGCTACTGTAACCAAATAGCATGGATGCGGTGGCTTATGAACGACACATTTTATTCCTCATCGTTCTAGAGGCAGAAAAGTCGAAGATAAAGGCACCAATAGATTGGGTAAGGACTGGCTTCCCAGTTCACTCAGTACTCCATGGCAGAAGGGGGCTATTTTTATTTCTATTTATGAGGACTTCCCTCTCCTCACGTAACTGACCCCCCAATGGCCCCACCTCCAAACACCATCACACTGAAGATTAGGTTTCCGCAGTGAATTTGGGGATGACACAACATTCAGTCTACAGAACAGGCCTTTCAAAAACAGCCCATATCTACAAGTAGAAATGCTCCCCAGTGTGGAATGATCTGACACTACTAAGGCTGAATCAGTCAATATTTACTTAGTATCTACTATGTGGATTTCAATAGTAAACAGCTTCTCAGGGCCCTGAAATAAGTAGTACTTGCCCCATCTAAAGGTGCAGGCCAACAATCGCCCCATGGCATGTCAGGCTGCTCAAGGGGAAGCAGAAAGAGACAGGAAAGTGGCGCAGTGGACACAATGTCAGAAAATGCTCAGTCACTGTCTATTCCCATTTGTTTCCCTATTTCAAATAAGCCATAATCGACTTTGGAAACCCATCTAACAAAAAGAAATGTTAACAAGTATTTTTCTGGTTGTAAAGCTAACCCTATGTATTAGGAAAGAAAATATCCTTCAGGCCCTAGTGAGACTGGCTGCCCAAATTAAGAAAATCCTCTTAGTTATGTATGCAGCTGTCCATATAAGCAGGTACTTGCAGAAGCTATTAGCCAAATCTCCTCCTGCACAGAAACACTGCATTTCAGAAAAATAATACATGCAAAAATGTGTCCCCTGGTACACCCGTGCAGTAAAGTGCTCTTTGGTATAGATTAGATTTCAGGGAAGAAAATAAGAAGTTTGATCACTGATAAGGTTTCTCATCAAATCAAAGTCAGAGCATTGATTCTGAGATGAGAATGACCTTGGCAGTTTCAGAGGAATGGCTAATGATGGAGCGTTGTGGGTGGGGGCTATTCTTAGGGTGACGGGTGGGCACCTGGACACCAGGTTCCCCAGCCAGGGTCTCACACCCAATCCCTGCAGGGGCCAGGCAGGCAAAGTACGTTGAGGGGTTGGCCAGGGGAGCAGTCCAGCCCCATCTTCATCTGATCAGGCCTCTGTGCAGAGTTTGCCCTGTGTCAGAAGATCATCTAATTTGCAAAAGACAGAAATCCCAATTTGATAGGTATCTTCATATTTTTTAATGGGGGAGGGGATCTGTGGGCTGCTTGGGCCCCCAGCTGCCAGTTTCATCTCTGACCCAGAAGACAGACAGGTAACTCATGATAAGTACAGGCTGTACTGACTGGCCATTTGGATGAGGCCAGGTTAACATGTCGAAATCCTGATAGGATGCAAAGTTATTCAAAACAACAGGTTTTCTTATTATTATTATAAAATCATCAGGGCAGCAGAGACTCAGACACAAGGTGAGCCTTGGGGCATGGGAGGCTTAAGGTTATCACCCTCACATATTTCTTGTTAAAAGAAAAACTGCCTCACAAAACCCCTGAAACTGTGCTTTTGCATATTGATGTGGCCATTTGGATGGCACAGGATCACAACAGCAGCTCCCAAGTATTCTCTCATAGCACTACCATACCCAGTGCCCTGGGGCGGGGGGGTGGCAAGTCTCCACAGTCAGCACCAGGGCCAAGTCCAGGTCCGTGGCTTTGGTCAGAGTCTTGGTCAGCGGGGAAGTGGACAGATCAGGTGGTGTACTAGTTTCCTGTGGTAATTTCTGACTACCAACTAAAAAGCTTAAAACAACAGAAAATTTAACTGCTCATAGTTCTGGAAACCAGATTCCAAAATCAAGCAGTCAGCAGGGCTATGCTTCTCCTGGCGCTAGGGAAGAATCTGTTCCTCGCCTCCTCCGGCTCCTGTGTGCTTGTCCCCTGACTGTTAGCAATCCTTGGCTGCGGCCACACCTCTCTCTGCTCTGTCTTCACACTGCCCTGTCTTCTTTTCTGGGCATCTCTCTTGTAAGTATGCTTGTGATTGTATTCAGAGCTCACCTGGATAATTCAGAAAAGCTTTCTCTCCAGATCTGTAACTTTATCACATCTTTTGCCCTATAAAGCAATAGCCACTCTTTTGTCATATAAGGTGTCAGATAATAGGAATTATATAGATCCCTGGTTCCTGGTACAGAGCTCCTAAAACCCTTGTAAATTCCCAAGTGATAAGAGCACAAGGTTCTAAGGAGGTGCCTCTGGGGGGCTCCTGGGTGGGGGATGGTCACCAGAAAGGCTGAGTCATGATCACAAGCTTGGAAGTCTCAGCCCTGTCCTCTATTCTCCAGAGAAAGGACAGGGGCTACAAATGGTTACTTAGTCATCATGGCTGCATGACAAAGCCTCAGTAAAAATCCTGAGAGCGTGGAGGCCAGAGAGCTCCAGCTTGCTGAACAAATATCCACACCAGGAGGGTGATGCAGCCAACTTCCTGGGCCCAGAACCTCTTGGGCTTAGGACTCTCCCAGACCTCACTCCATGTATCTTTCCATCTGGCAGTTCATCTGTCTCTTTTATCATATCCTTTAATAAACTGGTAAACTGTTTCCCTGAGTTCTGTGAGCCACGCTAGTGAATTAATCAAACCTGAAGAAGGAGTCACGGGAACTTCCACTTTGTAGCCAAATCAGACAGAAGTTACAGGTCACCTGGGACCTCCTACTTGCAACTGGCATCTGAAGTAGAGTGGGAACAGTCTTGGAGGACCGAGCCTTTACCCTATAGGATCTGACACAATCTCCAGGTTAAAATCCAGATAGTGTTAGAATCCAGTTGAATCATAAACCACCAGCTGGTGTTCGTTAATTGCTTGGTGTGGGAAGAATCTCCAGGTGCTTGGTGACCAGAAGGAAAGTGTTCTATTTGAGTGTGGTAGTGGTGTGACAGTAAAGGAGACAGGGTAGAAACACACAATAGGGAAGAACTGGGATTTTCCTACATAGGAAGGAAAAATTTGAGTTTTTCCTTTACGTAAGGTGATAGTCTCGGGTTCTAGGGGTAGAGCAGGGGCGGGTCTTTTGGGAAGCCACCTTTCAACCCACTGCAGGTGGGGAATTGGCACAGGTAGAAGAGACTGCAAAAGGCCTTCCCAGTGTCTCGATTCTGGGAAACCTGAGGGGCCCTAAAGGACTTCAGTAAGTGAATTCAAGTAGAAGAGACCAGCAAGTGGCCACTGAGACTAGGGAACCCTCATGCCTGGATCTGGAGGAGAAGGAATGGGCAGCTGCCAGCTCAGACACCCAGTCCACTGCTGATTTCCAGTCACCTGGGCCGGAGCGGCCCCAGAACAAAGGGTAAGACTCAGTCCAACCAGGTGGCAAATGAAACCAAACTGCTGAGAAGTACATTCAATGAGCCACACAGTGGTTGTGCTTTGGAGGGAATATTTTGGGTGCTAAAATTCTGTAGAGAAAAATCAAGAAATGTTCTTCTGGCTTACTTTAGGTAGTTAACATTTAAAGTAAAAGGATATTTTAAGTCAATTTGTAGCTCCAGAAGGGAGGGGCTCCCCACCTGGGGCAAGCTCCCTATGAGTCTGCTGAGACCGCAGGAAAACAAGGGTGAGGGGTTGGAAATGAAAGGGTTTATTCTCGCGGCTCACTCTCTCCTCACTCCTAACCCTGACTGTTCAGCCCTCTCCTCCAGTGCTGCCCAGGGCACCCCCTCTTGCTCAGCTCCCAAGCTCTGCCCTTCCTACTCTACTTTGCACCGGCCACCCCCAACCCAACCCTGCCCTGGGAGGAACTCTGTGTGCGGATCCCTGGTGACTGGCAGGCACCACCCAATTATGTACAAGAACTCAGGAGAGGACAGACTCTTCACCTCTCCCCAGGGCAGGAACGTCTGTGACTGACTAGCAGCTCTGCCCCTGGTAAGCATCCCACTGATGTGTAAACAGGCTCCTATATATATATATATATATATATATATATATATATATATATATATATATATATATATATACAATGGGCATTATCAAGGCCAGGTGGGAATCCTAGTCAAAAACTTCCATTTTCCCCACACAATTGCAAACAACCATTAACATGTCCACATGGTTCTGTTTTTCTTACAGGATCAGAATCCCTGATCTTGAATTCAAGGCATTAGACCAACTGCCTTAAGATTGTTCACAACTAAATTCTATTACAATTCTGCACATACAATTGCAAGACAAAGTTTAACTATGACCTAGGAGTTAAGATACCATGAGATTAGGAACACATCATCCCACCATTATATGTAAACACACTAAATGTTTATTTGAGATTAAATGATTATGAGGATAAAACAGCAGCCTCTCCAAGGGTCAGGTCTGGTCCTTGGAGTGCTGAGTCCAGAATAAGGCACAGTTATCAGAGAGGTCGATATTTAACACATCCCCTGGTACCGAGCAGCTACTAGTGAACTCTGAACGCTAGCTCTGTAAGTCATCAAGTTTGCATGACCATGAGAAAGTAAAGTGTGCACACTTCTTAAGGAGAGTGGCCAGGGTGAAAAACTTCCAGGGACAGCTATGTTTTGATTTTTTACAAAACAATTTTTAAACAATTTAAGTATCTCCAGACAATTTATTCAACATGTAATGAATTGACCTTAAGGAAAAAATACAACATGTCAGCAAAATTCTAAATGGAAACAACAGAGGAGAAGTACATCAGCCCATGAAAATGTGTCTTAAGGAATAAATGAAAAGAAACAGACTTCCACTACTTTTATGAACAATTTACATAATCTGAGACCATGGTATTGAACTTGACAGACATAAATTCTACCTGGGGTAGGACATTGTTAAAACATGGACAACATGGCTCAAGCTTCACAACTTCTGATTCTGATTCAACAAGCACCTCTCAAGTAATTCTGCTAGAGGTGATCCAGGAACTGCACTTCAAACAGCAATTTTCTCAGCTAGATGGGTGCTAAAAAATTAACAAGAATTATTTGGACAAAAATCTATTCATAACAGGACAATATTACATATTAACATGCCACAAACTAAAGTTATTGATTACATACATTAACTCAAGATATTTTTAATGTTTTAAATTTATTTTAAGCATATCCTTAATTTTAAGGATCCTTGATTTGATCTTACTCCCTCCAAACACTGCTTTTAAATCCTCTGTCTCCTTTGCTCAAAATTGACATCCTAAACATTTACAGAGGAGAATATTTAAACCTCTTTATTTATTCGGAAGCACATCTAGCATACCTTAATTAATAGAATAGAGAATTAATGCAAGTGCACTCATCAACCTCCCATTTTTCTCTAATAAAAATCTATCTGGTGAGACACAGCCTATAAACTTGCCCTGATCCACCTCCAATGGGTTCTCATGTGTTTATACTTCTCCTTTAGTATTTCTCACACCCTACACTATGATGTACTTATTTGTGAATGTCATCTACGCCACTGGAGCACATCTTCTGGAATCAGCAGCGTGACATTCTTCATCCTTGAGTATGTCCTCATAACATTGTCTTAAACAAGGTTGGTATAACTAAAAGCTTGTTGAATTAAGTTAAATGAAAAGCATGTATATCCTTAATAGTACCAGAATAATTACCTACTTCATTATATGGGTATACATGTATTTTAAAAATCTATTTAAGCTGACCAGTTTGGTTATAGAGGGAAATGGTTCTCTCAAGAAACAAGGAAAAATAAAAGTGTATACAGAATATTGCCAACTTTTGAAAGAATAATGAAGGTTAATGTGGAAGGGCCTCTCATCTCAGGCATCTAGGTATAACCAGACAGCAATAAGAATCATTTCCTTTACAAAACTGAATTGATGTAGATGCATTTGAAATGGGAAGTTGTGAAGAGCTGGGCTGATCTACCTTTCTGATTCATGCTACAAGGGCATCATTACCAGTTACATGAAATTTCTCTATTTCTCCAGGCCATGCAAAATTAATTAAAAGTTACTGAATTTTCTCCTAGATGATTTCTGGACTTTTAATTCAAATTTAGAGTAGATAAGAGGTTTGGAATGGCCTGAGTGCAATAACAAATGTTAACTTATGCAAAAGCAACATCCTAAGAATAATAATGACTTTGCAAAATACTCAAAAGGGGTTTTGCATATTTCAGATTCTTTAGTGGAGTGTAAATGCACATTCCACATGTGGCATCTGTGAACAAGTTTTGAAAGGAAATGCTCTTTACCTTTCTCTGAGCAGCTTTGGAACTAAAGTTGGAGGAAAAAAAGGCAGACTGTGTAAGGAGTGCTTAGGGCTCAGAAAAACATCTTGAAAAGTACTTCACCTGGAACTGGAGAAAACCATGAATCCCCTCTGTGATCAATCATAGAATATGAAATCACAGGCTAGTCACTGCAGCGGGAAGGGCTGCCCATCGGATGAGAACAAGAACTGAAAATGACTGTTTCAGTTGCAGATACAATGATGATAATGGGACCAGCAGGAATTTCACAAGTAGTTTTCATTTATTGCATGAACTTTAATAATATTAATATAAGGACTTTTTCCCCAATCACCTATACTTATTCAGTAAACAGATACTTTAAATTATATATTTATGCAAGAGATATATATAAAATATGTGTATATAGCATTGAAGTAGTCTTTATTCTGAGGTATATGAACTGAAACTGTCTTTCTTACCTGAGTTGAGGTTTAACTCAGTTCCATTTGAGAAAAGGTTGCATTGCTTTATCTGCTAAATTAAGTCCTATAAAATCACATGAAATGAAATATACACCTCAGGGAGGAGCCGACTTGATCGACATTTGACCAAGGTACCCAGCAGTGAGCATACACAAGTCCTTTGTTCTGTATTGATTAAAACTGCAAACATTGACTCTTCTAAAGAGAACATTCTCTGCCTCACAAGACAGAAATAAACAGTGTCCTAATGCACATTCTTTGTAAAATGAGGGAAGAAATTAGGTTTTCATCAGAAGTTTTTTTCTGACACAAATAGTCATTTAACATTATTTTCATTGCATTTTAAATTATGTGAATAAGAACACCAAATACTTCATTGACTTAACTGTTTTATGACATCCTTGATGATTTGATCAAAAGATCATCTGATAATTAAATGCAGTCAATTTTTATTATGCAAGGATTTGACTTAGTTTTTATTACAAAAGACAACCATAAAATCCAAATTTATAGCAAGGTGTTTCTCCACTGATTCTCAAGTTTCTGTATGAATTTAACACCCCTGACACAATGAAATGCTAAGATAGAGAAAGCACCTAACCCAGTGTCTGGCAAAGAGAGTGAGCTTGCCTGACACATCACTAAGTGGTCACTGGTGTATAATGGAAAGTAAGCAGCCAGGGTTGGAGGAAGTGATACAGGCAGGAGGTAGATTTCTTTCTCAGACTTCACGTAAATTGGCTTAAGATGTTCTTTCAAAAGAGAGGTGAGCTGAAAATAATTTCAACATGAAACAAAATAATTATTTAGTGAAAAATGAAATACATACAATCATTCTTTAAAATATCTCTGATAGGTCATGGAATTTGACAAACTTACACTTCTTTTAAAATTGTTTTTATACTAGTATACTAAAATTTTGATTTATAACAGTAATAATGTAACTACTCGCTGAACTGGTCTACAAGTTGTGTGTGTGTGTGTGTGTGTGTGTATATGCGCACACACACACACGTGCTTTTTCTTATTTCCCACAGTTAAGTATTAACATTAATTAAAGATTTGATGAATCTTACAGATTCAACCATGTTGGGTCAACTTTTCATTGTTTAACTTAATTGCAGTTAAACAGATGAGTGAAAATCAGCACTTCTTTTGTTCTTTTATACTGGAGAGACCCTAGATTTTATATAGATGCAAATATTTTATAGGATCACCACGGATGTCAAGAAATTTTAAGGAATGGCATCTGATAAGTTCAAGTTGATTTTTCTGAAAAAATAAAAATAAGCTTACCCTAAGGTATAATAAGATTATAGCCACTTGTATTAACTTTTTTTCCCCTTATTTTCTGTATTCTTGAGTCTGTGGCATGTGAGTCTTTGCTGACCCAGGAGAGACTGACCCTTTCAGGGCTACCAAATGCGTAGCAAACAGCGCTCTTTGGAGCATACCTTTCATATGCAAACCAACCAATCCATCTGCCATATACTTCCTACCATCTCCTCTATCAGGTTCTTACACTCCAGGATGCAATGTTCCTCTGCCCTAAAAGGCACCAGACAACTAGAGTGACAGCCCCTATGGCAGAGTTCACATAAATTTTTCTAATCAGTCAATCCTAAACCTGCTTACCCCTGCCCCGCCTTTCCTGAGGAAACCACAGTAAATTTCCTGCCCATGTTGTCTCCTCACTCTCCTGCTTCCTCATCAAGTCTGGTGCTTCCTCACACAGCACTGCATCCTGTTTCTACAAAAAGATTTTCCTTCATGCCATTTCATTTCTGTCTGTGTGCCTTACCACACTGACGAAAGCAAATCCTGGATACATTACACAATACCATTTCACTAGGTGATTAAACTTAACAGCACTCGAGGAACATAACTGTTAGAAGTGAGAGGAACAACCCTTCTACTCAGACCTTAAGGAACTGCAGTGGTGGGATCCAGGCTCAAGCTGCAGGCATTGAGACAAGTTGTGAGGGAGCCTGGGATGACTTCTGTGGGATAAACGGAAATTTTCACCAAGAATTTCCAGAATTTCCCACCTGGCCTTAGTCCATTTACATATCAATGGATGTTTACCACAGCAGAGCCTGCAGAGAATCACAGGCAATGGGTGGAGAGAAAATGGCCATTCTCCCATCCCCACCATTCCTGGTACCTAATTGGTCTGGTGCCCACCAGTCACCGAGGACATGCCCATGGAGTTCTTGCTGGAAGGGGTGTGCAGGGGGACAGAGCGCACAGCTGGGGCTGGAGGGGATGATGGTGCAGGGCCTCGCTAGGGAATGTGAGAAATAAATCCCTTTAACCCAACCTGTCCTTCCCCTTGTCCTCCTTTAGTTTCACTGGATTCAGAAGGAACTTGCCCCAGGCCAGGAACATCCTTCCTCTCAGAGCTACAACTTTTACAGTAAATATGTGGAAAAGCTGGCCTTCCAGGGGGCAGGGGTTCCCACTTGAGGTCCAACAGGATTGGATGGAGAATCCTAGAGAACCCTGATAATGTTTCTGTTCTGGGCTTAGCATTCTATGGTACATATTAGTCTGTGAAGAAGAGTGAGAACAGTTTGCCAAGGAACTAATTTAACATTTGACAGAGAAGTAAGACAAGAAGAGATCAAAAAGGCCTGAGTTTAATCAGTATTGAGTGTTTGTACTCCTGTTTGCCCAGCTCATAATCACGCTTTGCTTCTTTATGAGTGAATAAATTATGTGTCATGTTAAAGACTTCCTTGAACTTTTCTCACATTTACAGACTCAAAAGTACAATTTAACACAAATAAAATTTGTCTGAAAATATCATCTAACTGTTGCACAAGAATTAACATTGTATGCCCAAAAAGATTGTTAACCAACTACCAGGAGCCTCTCAGGTGATGCCTCATTCAGAGTAGATATGTAAAAAATGCTTGCACCTTATTTCTCTTATCCACTTTTGAGGGACAATGAAAACATGATCTCATATTTTATTTTCCCATGGACCTATCTGCTGTCTTCCCAGGGTAATGCTGAGCACGTAGCTTGGAATTCCATGATAGTTTTTGACTGACTGGAAGATGGACTAATTCAATAATACTTATATTAGTATGCTTGAAGTAATACATAAAGTTACTGTCCAAATGGAATATTAATCTTATTAAAGACTGAAAAGCTATAGGAAGAAGAGCCCAGAAATATATCTACATACATATGAAAACTTGGTATTTGATAGAACTGTTATTACAGACCAATAGGAAAAAGACAGACTGCTCAATAAATGATGCAGGGAAATTGTTTATCCCTAATTAGATATTTACCTCAAACCTTATATAAGGATCAATATTTAGAGTATAGGATATTATTTTTATATATCTAGGGTAGGAAACATTCCTTAAAGAGGACCTTAGAAGTATAAACAATGAAGGAAAATTCTGATAAATATAACCACATTAAAATAAAATATTCTATTTACCAATAAAAATAAATAAATAAAAATTCATAAAGGTAAGCCACACAGTAAAAGGTGATACTGAAAATGTCTACGGTCAGAAAAGAATTGGCATCCCACACATCAACGAGAAGAAAACAAACGACCCAATGGAAATTTAATCAAAGCACATGAACAGGGACTCCGCAGAAAAGGAATTTTATATAAATGGCCCATAAACATGTAAAAAGATGCTTAGTTCCATTAATAATGGGTAAATTCCAATTAAAACCACAATGAATATTAATTCACAAAACAAGAGTGACCAAAAAATAAAGTCTAGCAGAATACAAACTTGGCAGAATGTGGATCTCTGGGAATTTAAATTGCTCCCTGTGGGAGTGTAAATTGATATATTCATTCTGGACAGAAATTTGGCAATATGGAATTAAGTCAAGAATGAGCATGCCACACAACCCAATGATTTCACGCCTACTTACTTATATGCCCCTGGAGAAGATTTCGCACATGTGCTCAAGGAGAAAAGGTCAAGAAAATTCAGAGCCATACTTTTTATAAGAGCTACGAAGAAAATATAAATAATTAGGGCTCATCTATATAATGGAATACTATACAGCAGAGAAAACAAGCAGAGTTTTAACATGGATAAACATCACAAACAAAATAAATATTGCATTAAAAAAAGAAAGTTGCAGAATCCATACAGTATGTCCCCACTTTTATAAGATGGTGTTTTATTTTATCCATCATCACTTATAATAGATACTACACTTCATGAAGCTGAAAGGATATTTATTATATATTCAATGGATTCATGGATATTTATTTTATTCTATGGGCTATAATCCAATATTGCCATTGATTTTATTGCTTAAATTGTCCTCCCAGATTTTGTCATAAGGACCTCCTTCAAGTTGGCTCTTTCCTACCAATGTGGCCCTTCAGTTTTAAGCACTTCCTTACTTCCTGGCACCACAAGATATTTCAGGCTCGTTTTGTATTATCTGAACCTCAGATCTGGAATCAACCATTTCCCCAAGGACTCCGGATTCCTTGTACTGGAAAATGGTATTTAGAACCCAAGACCTGAACCAGAGGTTTGTTCATTGCTTCTAGGGCATCCTTGTTTCTACACCCATTCAGCTAACAGAGCTAGGAAATGTATGTTTGAATGATAACACATGCATATACACCCATGTATATGTATTTTTATACCTACTCATAAGAAGCTTGATATTTTTTAGTGGGGTAGTGTTAAATTTACAAGTTAATTTAGGGAGAACTTTAAATGGCATCATTTCCAATAACAGGTTAATTTCTTTTCATTTGTTCAACTTTATTTTTGTGTATTTAATGGGTGTTTAACAATTATCTACATATAGGAAAAAAATGGAAAATAACATTATATATGGACTTGGGACCCATAAATACGTAGTAAAAGTTAAAATATATGAAAGGGATCAATGGACACTGAATTTAAGATTAGGTTAACTCTTAAATTGGAAGAATAATTAGATGAAGGAGAAATACAAAAATGAACATAACTCCAATATTGCAGTCTTAATTTGGGTATTGAGAAGACAAATTTTCATTATATTATTCTTTAAACAATTTACACCAAAATATTATTTAAAAAATCTAAATGAAAAAACAATCATCAACAAATGAATGCATCAAAAATAGAGACCCTCCAAAAGGAGTTTTCAATTTCACCAAAGAGAGAGAAACTACCTAGCCCCTTAGCAGTTGCTGAAAAACTATACAGATCAACTGGCAAAGTGTTGCAAATTATTTACTCAGTTTCAGAATAAGGAAGAAAGAATTTCCAGAATTGAAGACCTCAGCATGAGTTTTCTCCAGCAGGGAAGAAAGAAACATGCAGGGTCAGGGAGGTAAGTTGCTCTTTTTGCTCGAGTTGGTGTGGCCAAGCATTCTTGTACCTGCCTATGCTGTTATCAGCTCCTTCTCCACAATTCAAGTCAAATGATCGGCTGGCATTACAACATAACTCATGCCAACGACAAATGTCTCAAGGATTTGTCCTTGTTCTGCTCTTTGGGCACAGAGACCCACTTAATGTACAATAGTCTGCATTTGTCCTCAGTAAATTCAATTACTTTTGTTTCTGGCTATTCAGCTGACAATGATCATTGGAAATTGCACCCGGCCCTCATCTTCTGGGCTAATTTTCAGGCCTGCAATGTGAGCTTCATGTGTATGCTTTGTTTTTTCCAACCCAGAGGTCTTTATTAAGGGCCAGGTCATAAACATTGCTGTTAGGCACTTTTCAAAGACCTCTCTCCGGAGGGTCAGCAGCCCTCTGCACTCCACTCCCATGAAATCTACTACCTGCTCAGCCCAAATAACCGCTTTCTCCTGAGCTATTAATATTCATTAAGGCTGCCGAGATTGATGATGATCCTTAAAAATCTTCCTATGAAGTAAATCCAATCTGTATATGCATGAAAAAGACAATTTAAAAAAAAGTGCTGGATTCTGAACTTTCAAAATATTTTTTTTCTATGGCTAATTGAAATGAAAAACAAAAAAATTCCTGGTGTCATTTTTCAAAATAATTATTTTGACTTTACACATAAAAGAACTCATCTGCCCCCACCCTCCTTCCAATTGCTTAGATGATAATGACATAATTGCAGTTACAACTACAAAGGACTTCAGTTCAATTTAATTTAAATTATTTAAAATTTGTAAACACTCCAGGAAAACCTCATTAAGCTGGCTGAGCCAGCTTGTTTGCAAAAGGGACCAAGGAGTCAGCATTTATAATTATTCACATTACAACATCCATTCACTCACTCTAACCACTCTGATTACCAGTAATCACACTCGCTTAGGGTGAGCATCACCGGCAAAGCTTGGCACAGCTTTTCAAAAGTGATTTCCCCCCCCACCACCCCCATACTGAAAACCTGCCAGCAGAACTTTGGCTGGCATGCACATTGGCGAGTAAACAGAAAGACCCTCACAAAACATGTGTATTCTGAAATATTTACTTATAAAACTGACGTCTTATAGTCCCACCCAATTCAGGCTTATGTCTCTTTAAGATTATGTGGTTCGTACACCTGCTAAGCCACAGTGCCTTACTGTGATGTGAGGTCACAGTAAATCAAGTACCTGTCAACCTAAGGCCTTACAGGAGATAGGTTTAGAATGAAGTGGCCAATGTGGTGGCATTGGAAAGAATGCTTGATTACACCTGGAATACATCTTCTAGCCTCTAAGTCTGTCTTGTTAAAAGAGTCCAAACATGAAGGGCTACCTCAAAGAATTCTGTGAACAATTAAATGTGCCTGGCACATAGGTCATGCAATACATGTAGCTCATAGTGAAAAAGTGTTAAAAAAAAATGGGTTAGTAGCTAGCCCATAGCTACTAACATTCTAGTGATTGATGTTTGAATATATTTTAACAAAAAAATAAAACTAGTTTTCAGAAACCATCATCACTGCTTTATTCAACTACGAGAATTAGAGTAATTAGTGAATGAAGCTAGCTATGTGTGATATACAAAGGCCACATGTGGGTAATCTGCAGGATTAATAAAATGTTTTATATCACAAATTCTCTGGAAAACATGAGGATTCCTGAATGAACATATTTATTAGGCAAATTAAAACCCCACCTGGTGATATAACACTCACGTAGTCACATTTACCCAGACCTGTTTTAATCTACTGCAGAAATTCTGGCACACCCTGCAGATGCTTGGCTAGAAACAAAATAATAACAATAACTGTTATTACTATTATTACTACTCACCTTTACAAATGGCTCTTAAGTGTCTACAATTATTTTAAGATGCACTGTGTCGGTATTCCCCCCAACAACCTGTAGATTTTGAACATAGACAGGTTTCAACAATGCATCTAAGAAATCAGTGGCCATGGGGTATAAATGGTGGAAAGACTAACTGGTTTCTTTTACTTGCCTTTAGAATAAAATGACACATTCCTATCAAGAAAAAAAGAGAGTCTACACACATAAACAAAATCAGAAATGAGAAAGGAAAAATCACTATGGACAGCACAGAAATACAAAGAATTATGAGAGAATACTATGAAAAATTATATGCTAACAAGCTGGATAACCTAGAAGAAATGGACAACTTTCTAGAAAAATACAACCTTCTAAGGCTGACCCAGGAAGAAACAGAAAATCTGAATAGACCAATTACCAGCAAGGAAATTGAATTGGTAATCAAAAACTACCGAAGAACAAATCTCCTGGACAATATGGTCTCACTGCAGAATTTTATCAAACATTTAATGAAGAACTAATACCCATCCTCCATAAACTTTTCCAAAAAGTAGAAGAGGATGGAATACTTCCAAACTCATTCTATAAAGCCAGCATCATTCTAATACCAAAACCAGGAAAAGACACCACAAAAAGAGAAAATTACAGACCAATATCCCTGATGAACATAGATGCAAAAATACTCAACAAAATATTAGCAAATCGAATTCAAAAATACATCAAAAATATCATCCATAATGATCAAGTAGGATTTATTCCAGGGATGCAAGGATGGTAAAACATTCGAAAATCCATCAACATCATCCACCACATCAACAAAAAGAAGGACAAAAACCACATCATCATAATCCCTCCTGCTATGGAGGCATAGATGCTGAAAAAGCATTCGACAAAATTCAACATCCATTCATGATAAAAACTCTCAACAAAATGGGTATAGGGGGCAAGTACCGCAACATAATAAAGGCCATATATGACAAACCCACAGCCAACATCATACTTAAGAGCAAGAAGATGAAAGCTTTTCCTTTAAGATCAGGAACAAGACAAGGATGCCCACTCTCCCCACTTTTATTCAACATAGTTCTGAAGGTCCTAGCCACGGCAATCAGACAACACAAAGAAATAAAAGAAACCCAGATTGGCAAGGAAGAAGTCAAACTGTCCCTGTTTGCAGATGACGTGATATTGTATGTAAAAAATCCTAAAGAATCCACTCCAAAACTATTAGATCTAATATCTGAATTCAGCAAAGTTGCAGGATACAAAATTAATACACAGATATCTGTTGCATTCCTATATACTAACAATGTACTAGCAGAAAGAGAAATCAGGAAAACAATTCCATTCACAATTGCATCCAAAAGAATAAAATACCTAGGAATAAACCTAAACAAGAAAGTGAAAGACCTATACTCTAAAAACTACAAGGAACGCATGAAAGAAATTAGAGAAGATACCAATAAATGGAAACAAATCCTGTGCTCATGGATAGGAAGAAATAATACTGTCAAAACGGCCATCCTGCCTAAGGAATTTACAGATTCAATGCAAACCTTATGAAAATACCAGCAGCATTCTTCAATGAACTAGAGCAAATCATTCTAAAATTCATATGGAACCACAATAGACCCTGAATAGCCAAAGCAATCCTGAGAAGGAAGAATAAAGCAGGAGGGATTATGCTCCCTGACTTCAAGCTCTACTACAAAGCCACAGTAATGAAGACAATTTAGTACTGACACAAGAACAGACCCACAGACCAGTGGAACAGAATAGAGAGCCCAGATATAAACCCAAGCATATATGGTCAATTAATATATGATAAAGGAGCCATGGATATAAAATGGGGAAATGACAGCCTCTTCAACAACTGGTGTTGGTAAACTGGACAGCTACATGCAAGAGAATGAAACTGGATTATTGTTTAACCCCATACACAAAGTAAACTCAAAATGGATCAAAGATCTGAATGTAAGTCATGAAAGCATAAAACTCTTAAAAAAACATAGGCAAAAATCTCTTGAATGTAAACATGGGCAACATTTTCCTGAATGCACCTCCTCGGGTAAGGGAAACAAAATAAAAAATGAACAAATGGGACTACATCAAACTAAAAAGCTTCTGTACAGCAAAGGGCACCATCAACAGATCAAAAAGGCATCCTACAGTATGGGAGAATATATTTGTAAATGACATTTCCAACAAGGGGTTAACATCCAAAATATATAAAGAACTCACATGCCTCAACACCCAAAAAGTAAATAACCCGATTAAAAAATGGGCAGAGGATATGAACAGACACTTCTCCAAAGAAGAAATTTAGATAGCCAACAGGCACATGAAAAGATGCTCCACATCACTAATCATCAGGGAAATGCAGATTAAAACCACAATGAGATATCACCTCATACCAGTTAGGATGGCCAACATCAAAAAGACTAGGAACAACATATGCTGGCAAGGATGTGGAGAAAAGGGAACCCTCCTACACTGCTGGTGGGAATGCAAATTAATTCAACCATTGTGGAAAGCAATATGGAGGTTCCTCATAAATCTCAAAATACAAATATCATTTGACCCGGAACCTCCACTCCTAGGAATTTACCCAAAGAAAAGAACTTCTCAGATTCAAAAAGACATATGCGTCCCTATGTTTATCACAGCACTATTTACAATAGCCAAGAAATGGAAGCAACCTCAGTGTCCATCAGTAGATGAACGGATAAAGAAGATGTGGTATATATACACAATGGAATATTATTCAGCCATAAGAAGAAAATAAATCCTACCATTTGCAACAACATGTATGGAGCTAGAGGGTATTATGCTTAGTGAAATATAAGAACAAAGCAAAAACTGAAAGAACAAAACAGGAGCAGACTAACAGAGCCCAAGAATGGACTAACAGTTACCAAAGGAAAAGGGACTGGGGAGGATGGGTAGGAAGGGAGGGATAAGGGGAAAAAGGGCCTTTAAGATTAGCACACATAACTTGGGGGGGTGCACAGGGAAGGCAGTATAGCACAGAGAAGACAAGTAGAAAATCTAGGGCATCTTACTATGCTGATGGACAGTGACTGTAATGGGGTATGTGGTGGGGACTTGATAATGGGGGGAATCTTGTAACCACATGTTGTTCATGTGATTGTATATTAATGATACCAAAAAAAAAAATGATATAGTACGCTCCAGCCAGACCTTCTCTTCCCTGTTCAGCTCCATCACCTCCATCACCATCAGCTCCATCACCTCCATCCCCATCAGCTCCATCACCAAACCTTGTGCTGATAGCCCCAGGGCTCTGGCATGTTTTGGTCGGTCAACCTAAATCCCAGGTCATCTTTCAGTGTTTGACTCCAAGAAACTTCCCCAATGAACACTGGATAACCATCATGCCCAATGCACTGGACTAATGCTAAAGAGACAAAAGTCAAAAGACATAAAGCTGACCCCCAGAAGTTCCAACTAAATGGAGACAAATGCAGGGCTCCAGTCTCTGCTGAGCCGCAGTGTTGTGTGTGAGGTTTCAGTTTTCCGGGGTCAGCACCCAATCTAGATGCAGATGACCCTCTTTCTGACCTATCACGAGAAGGCTGATAGTAGCCTAATACTAGGTCACAATGCCTATGTCATTCACTTTGTTTAATCTTATCACGTAGGCATTTTATCATCTCAGATCATCACAAGAAGGGCGAGCCCAGTACAATAAGATATTTTGAGAGAAAGATCACATTCACACAGCTTTTATTACCGTATATAGTTATAATCTACTTTATCATTAGTTATGGTTGTTAATCTCTTACTGTGCATAATCTGTAAATTAAGCTTCTTCGTAAATGTGCAGGTATAGGAAAAAACAGTGTATATAGAGTTTGGTACTGTCTGTGGTCTCAGGCTACCACTGGGGGTCTTGAAATGTATCCCCCAGGCATAAGGGGAGACTACTGCATTAGGTAGCTGTCTTTTCAGTCAAATGTGCTAAGACCCCATAAGACAGAAACACTCCACTGAGTTGAGGAGAGCTGGCCTCTGCATGTTAGGCTGCCTTTCCTGTCTTGGACTGTCCACTGTTTTAACTGGTGATTCACAACTTAGCACCTGCTGGGCTTCTTAGCTTCTCCAACGTGCTTTACCACTTCCTCAGCTGGACTGTAAGCCACATGGGGAAGGACTGGGTGTCATTCTTTTTGAAGATTCCTATAGCACTTGGCACAGTCTAGGTTATAGAATTAGGGCTCAACAGAGAGGTGTTGATTGTGTGTAGAAGATTCAGTGGACAGGAAGGGGAAAGGAACGGGGAGAAAGCAACTTTTTTCTTTTTTTGAAGGAAGGAATAAGAATGGTAATCTGGTGAGGGAAAAAAGAGGACTGGTTTTATGTGGGGGAATTGATTTAGGTAGGAAAAAAATGAGCAGCCTCTGCAGCACTTGAAATCTGCCTTCTACTGGCTAATAGAAAGTAATCTTTCCTATTTGTAAAATGAAAACCATGCAAAGACAATAGCACACTTTGTACTAAATCTATTTGGAGAAGGAACAACAAAATTTTCTCTATTCACTCAATACAGTCTGAAATACAATACACAAAATTGTAATTCAGAGCATTATCTATGCTGCTATTTATTTTCTGAGACAGTCCAGGAATGTTATTCTACATTTTTATGTTAAAACTTGTCGCTTAAGATTCACATATACATTCTCAGGAGAACTGGTATATGCCAGTTTTGAAAATGTTGACTAACTATTTGAGTGATGAACTAAACAAAAGGTCACTTAAATTCTTCATTTACCACCAATGAGACTTTAATAGTTGAAAATATCTGTTAACCTTTCTTTGTCTCAATCTTATCACTAAAAATAAAGAGTAATGAAAGTGCTTGCTTTTAAGTGTATGTGTGACAGCACATATTTGTGAACTTTTTCAAGATTCTCAGATGGAAATGTGACTGGAATCATTAAAATTTAGTAAGCCTTGGAAATTTGAATCCTTTAATACTCTTAAAGGTAAAGTAATCAGATAAATGGATTTTTTTTCTTTTAGTTAATCTTGTCAAGAGTCAAGGTTGTTCAAGATCAGATGTTTTCCACTTTTCTATTGAGAAAAAAAATCTGACTTAAGACTAAAGAAATAAAAAACAACTTTTGATTAGTCCCTCCAGGTGGTCCTCTGAGACTCTAGTTGATACAGGGTTAAACTTTTTCTTTAACTAATTAAACTTTCTTTTAGTCAAGCACACCTTACTTTATAGACAGCTGGCTTCACTACCACTGGGGGTCTTGAAATAATCAAAATAATTTTCTTATATTTAACACAGGGTAAGTGACTAATGACCACAAAGTCTTGAAAAAAATACTTTTACCAGACGAAACCTTTAGTTAAAGGGCAATGAGGAAGGAGAAGGAAAATGGGCAAGGTCAGTTCCAAGACTGAACTGGTCCAAATTTGAACAGATGCTGGGATCTGCAAGTCCTGGGGACCACAGATGGGATGTTTTGCTAGCACTCATGGAATGCCAAACCAGGTCTGCAACAAGTCCTTACCCTGCAGACCTTTAAAAGAGACTGGATATGTGGATTACAGCATATGACAAACTGTCAATCCATTATTTTATAGTGCACAGTGAATATTTAAAAGAATCAAGTCATCTGCTTCCCCAGAGGTGATTTGTGTTTTAAAGTATTCAAATGTATCTGTATCTACTCTAAGTTACAATGAAACTCTTCTTTCTCTGAGCCCTGTACACTTGCCAAATTAGGATTTTGTGTACTAATTACATAGTAGAAAACCTCCCGTCTGGAGCCAGGCCACACAACCAGAGCATTCTGCCTCCAAAGCTGACTGCGGGCCATGGGTGTGGGAACAAAGAGCTGATTTTTCACTTTTCTAGAAAAGGATATTACGAGGAGGCACACGATGGGCAGGGGGAGTGAAAAATGGAGAGTTTGCTGTAAAAACACATTTTACCTAAAAAAAAAAAATTGATAAACAATTAATGTAAAACATTCAATGCAATTATGTTAAGCCTCTCCAAGAGTGGAAGAAGAGAAAAGTTGCAAGAGGTAGTGACTGAACAGCATTATCAGGAAGAATTATAACCAAATCTTAAGAAACTAGTGATGTTTTGGCATACTCTCTGGAGCGGGGATTGAGAGGCAGGGAAGGACAGAAATGTAGATGAAAAGGGGAAAAAAGCACAGTCTTGACATAAACTTTAGTCCCTATTCCTGTGAGCTATGCTTTTCAGAGTAATAAAACCAGTTACCTGCCCAGCTGCCCTGTCTTCGTTTGGTTGGCTGGTAAACCATTTTTCGCAGCTCCATTCCCTAAAGAGGTGTCTAGGTCTAACTCCTAGCCACACCTCCCTGACTGTGGTTTTCACTGTCCGGAAAGCGAGTCATTGTCTGCTTGAGGAGGAAGTTGGGTCCTGGCTGGAAGTTTGCCAACCTTAGTCCATTTGTCTAAGAGCCTCTAGAAAATCAAATGCTTTGGTCAAGTGGCAAATACTAACTGATGTTCTAGGAAGTTGCATGCTACCTACTTGTCAACTATCCTAATCACAACTCTTGTATCAGACTCTTGATTTTACAATCAAATTTTCCTTTCTGAAATATTGCTTGGCTATGAAAATAAAATTTTAATTATATAAATTTGCTAAGTGGCTTTTAAAAAAATCAAAGGTTAACTTTCTTTACTCTCTTAATCCTACTGTGCCATGCACAGCCATGCAAATCAGCCCGAGTCTAATCTGTTGACTAATATCATAATCTTATGAGTTCTACTTTTTTTTTCTTAGCAGATTTCCATTTTATTTTTTCAAGTCTAAGTTGCTTACAGGGTAAGATTTCAAAGCAAGCTCCAGTTCCTGGTGTCTTCATGTGACTTTGGTTTTAGTTACTAAGGAAACAGTTCTTTGCTGTAGTAATTCCTTCTTCTCCTAATTCTTAAGTAATCCATTTAAACTGCAAAAGCAAATGCTATGACAGTGTTCCATAAAACACAGCTTGTAACCTGATATATGAAAAAGCATATATAATTTAACCTCACAGTTTCTTATTAATTGCCACTAGAAATTCAAATTCAAGTACTCCATGCAGGGTAAATAGATGAATCAAGGCAGTATATGAGAGAGAAAGCTAGCACATGTATCAGCCTACAGTGTTTATCAGAGTGAAAGAAGATGGCAAAGGCAAGTCAGAGAGTGGTACAAAATTTAAGGCTAAAACTATCTGAGCTTGCAAGAAAATGCAGGCAGCATTTAATTATATACTAATTCTAAAATGCATTGTTCCAATTGTTTACTCAGAAACCCAATTATTCCTTGCATAAACACTTACGAGATCATACCTTATTCAATAAAGTACTAGGAAGGCAATGATATGTTACATCCTCTGCCCAAGAGGGGAGAAGACCTGTACAGAAGCCACAGAACAAAGCAAAATACACTGAGGGCTTCGAAAGGCACACTGCACTATCATGGATGGATAGGAGAGAGTTTACTGCTGGTTGACATGTCAGGAGATGCCCCAATATAAAGACGGACGTTTGTGCTAGCTGTTACCCTGTTACCACCAGAACATGCCAAGCTGGTGGACGTGAGAACACGTAGTCCAAGGACTGTGTGAAAACTGGAATGCTACCTTGTGTTTACGTAATGTCAAGTTGACCATTGTCCTGGGTGGGGGGTAGACAGAGTGAAGCCACACCTCGGCCAAGGAATCTGAGTTTTGAACTTCAATACAATGGTAATGGGTAGAATTTAAAATGCTTTTAGAGGGACTGGAGATACAATATAGTTCAGAGAGGAAATTCAAAACTAGAAAGCAAACTACAGTTGACTGGAACAACACAGCTCTGAACTACCCAGGTCCACTTATAATGTGGATTTCTTTCAATAAAGACATTGGAAATTTGTGACAATTTGAACAAACATTTTTATTCTCTCTAGCTTACTTTATTGTAAGAATAAAGTGTCTAACACATATAGCATACCAAATATGTGTTAATCAACTGTTCATGATGTTGGTAAGGCTTCCAGTCAAACAACAGGCTATTAGTGCTTAAGTTTTGGGGGAGTCAGAAGTTTTATGTGGATTTTGGGTTGTGGGAGAGTTGGCATCTTAGCTCCTGTGTTGCTCAAAGGTCAGCTGTATTTTTCACAAGGTAGTGTGATGTACTCTCCCTCTTATTAAGTTCAACCTGGGATTTCCTCAGCAATTAAACATCCAGTAGACCACCGTGATTCATCACTCAGCAAAATCATGAGTCATACACTGACATTCATTAAGGCTTTGGTCTGTATGCAGCTGGCATTTTCATGTCATCACACAAACATAAATACCTGATGAGAAGTGCCTAAAAAGCATCCCAACTAAAGATTAAATGTACATGATTTTGTATGAGGCCTTTCAGTTGTCTACACTGGTCTGCCTCCTGGAAGTCTACTTCGAAAATACTGCTTTACTGGCGTCAACCATCCTAATTCAGAGAATTAAGTGGGGAGACAGGAGTGAGGACGGTGTTATCACAAAGCACCAGGATAGAGGAAGGCAGTGCTCACTTAAGACTCCACAGATGATACTAAAATCAGGGAGTATACTGATCCAAGGATCAAGGGGGAACTGTAGCCCAATCAGTCAAAAAGAAGCATCTGAATCAATTTTGCAAATGAAAGAATGAAAACAGATATCCAAGGTGATATGTAGAGTGAAGGACTTAAGTTTGGGTCTAGTTTTAAATAACAGCACATAAAAGCCTGAAGCAGTTCATTTTTATCTCAAGGTATGAAATGTAGTAGTTCAGCCATACTGAAAAGGCCAGAGGATGGTGTGCTACAAGATACCATTTTAATTAAACATTAAAGAATAAAGATGCCATTTCATATCAATTTAAACAAAAATTACTAATGTCTAAATAAAACAAAACAGACATGGTGGCCATAGTCAATTTAAGCTCTGAAATGCATACTCAAAGGATGAAATTATAATGTTAGGGGACATTTATTGCATTATTTAGTCTATCTAGCAGTTATTTTAAGTCTCATATGATAGCCAGTTGCAGAATTTCAGGAAAACGTAACTTCCAGCAATGGCACCTGACCTTTCAGAGAAGGATTCAGAAGTACAACTGTTTTTCCACCTGGCTAGCCTGCTCCTGAGGTTTGCCTGCCTCCCTTGGAAGGTGTCTACTACACCAGGAGCTTTAATTATAGGAAAGGTAAATGCTTTCTTCTTAAGATTACTCGCAACAGTTACTAAGATACCACTATGTGATAGAGACAGACTCATCCCTGTGTCCAGCCTTCAATCTGTCCCTCACCCTATTTTCCCCATTATCAGATCACTCCTGATTCTCCAACATTAATCTGTATTCTAGGCAGGAAAATTACATGACTGAATCTTCTATCTGATGAGGATTCTTTTATGTGTATCATTTCCTCTATTACCTCATCATCTTGAACATTGTTTTTGCTTTTGTATGCCTATCCCGAACCTCTGTCCCTCAGTGGCTAGCTTACTTCTGGCCTCTTAATGAAAACTTCCTTGAAGGCAGTATCTCTTACCTGACTTCCAACACTCATTACCCCCACGTTTTAACAATTTTAATCTATCATATGTTAGCTGCAAATTGTCCCATTATGCAATTGCATATTTTTCTATAACTCTCCACTGCATCCAGAATGGAGCATAAAAGTCATTTAGTAATATTCTTGATAGATAAATTCTAAAATTTCTTTTTTCTAAAAAAATCAAAGGCTGGGGAAAAACACAAACAAACCTGATTTGCTTCTCTTAAATGCTAATCCTTTAAGTGTCCATCTATATCACTTTTCATTTTCAGTGAAGATTTGTGCCAGTTACATATCAAATGCTAAATAATTAGATGTGGGAACTGTGGCTAAATATGAGCAGGGTAGGTAAAGACCCTATGACTATCCTTTAAGTCAAAAAATATTTATTAAACGTATACTATTGATGACAAGGAGGAAATCCTTCTCTTGGATATTCTTACAGACAGAACATGAGTACATATTTGATAACAGCATAGCTTTTTTGGGAACAGATCTACTCTCAGGCAATTTTGTTTGAAAATTTTTGTCAATTACCCTTAAGAATCTGTGGCTCCAAAGCTGAAGGATATTAGGAATGGTTGTTTTATGTTGACCAAATGTGCAGTTGAGTCTAAAACAATGAGGAGGAGGAGGAGAAACTCCCCTCACCAATCAAATCAGGTGATGAGCAGGCTGCCCAGTGGCACTGGAGCCTGAGACCCCCACCTTCCCAGGCCGCACGAGCTGCCTCAGTTAAGGTGACTTCAAATAAACGCATGACAAAGCGCACACATTCTCTCTAAGGTTTCAGTGGGACTAAGAAAATCATCCGAAAAGCTCAACTTAAAGTTATTTAAGATAAGGAATTACATTTAACAGCATAAAGTTTAAAAAACTAAAATTGTGATAAGATTGTAATATTTTGCGTATATCATGACAAGTTTTTTTCTGTTATAACTACAAACACACAAAAGTAGCAGGTGGTGGATGTGCTCTAGGAAGGAAAAATATCAAACTTTCACGGAAGGCTCTTTTGGGAAAAGTTCAAGAAGAAAAGTGCAACAGTGTAACTGTCCAAGCGAATACACCTATAATGACAGGCTGCAGCAGAGCAAACACCCAGCTTACTCAAAAATTCCAGATATCACCAAATATAAGCACCACTGCAGGAAAAGTTTTTTAGTGTCAATATATTTTATAGCTGCATGTTCCTATACACATTTTCACGGACAAGATTGATCGAAATATGAGGCTGTCTTCCCTCCCATTTTCTAGCTGTCTCTGAAATCCACTTTGCTGCCAACTATAACCCTTCCTCCAGTTTTATATATAAAAGCCACCAAAAGTCTAATGTAGTAAAACTGAATGGACATTTCAAACATGGGCCAATTGTCCTTTCTTATGACATATGAAGATGAGCATGTATACAGAGGTCTGGGACACAGTCTCTGCCCATGATGTTCACTAGAACAAAGAGACATCACTCTTATATTTGGGAAGAACTGAAGATTTATTAGGAGGCAGCATATTGGGCAGTCTTCTGAATATCTTATACTTTCGTTTGTGGTATTCTATTCCTTCAGTGGCTTCATTACCCAGGCTTCTTTCTGCTCTCCTTGCTGCATGTGGCCGCTACTCAGAAGTCTGATAACTAATCCATCCTCGGATAACTAGGGGACTGCCTCCATTCTTGCCTGTCAAATTGCAACCAAATAGAGGAAGTTCAGGGAAAGTTTTCCCCATTGAAAAGGGGAAAAGAAAAACCAGTTTCCAGGTCCACAAATGCCAAAATACTCAAGAAAATTATTTATTTTTAAATGTTTTGCTTCCTTAATAGACTGTCAAGAAATTGGATTTTATGTTAGATTTGAGTCATCCACTGTATTTGAGCCCTATGCTAGGCACAGTGTTTGAGGCATTCACATGTACTATCTCATGTAATCCTTAAAACCTTGTTAAGAGAGATTTCATTTCCACTCACAGTTAAGAATACCCTGCTCAAGTCACAGAACCAGATTAAGAGCAGAGCTGGGACCTAGACTCAGGTTTTAAGAATTAACAAGGACAGAATAATAAGAACACACTCTCTGTTGGAACTTCTGAATCGCTTCTTTGACTTTGTTGGGGAAAATGAAAATGAAGGAGGAGAAAAAGAGAGACAAGTTTTCACAGGAAGAAAGAAAGCAAGCTTATAATGGATCAAAGTGTTTCTCTTGCAGAACTAAGCTTTTACTATTAGCACCTGGTGGCTCTGGGCCACTAGAATGGTGCCATCTAAAGCAAACACAGATAAACCCTCATCGTCTAAATGCCTTTATCTATCCTCTGATCACTGGGTGTCACTGAATGCTGACAGGCTAATGTATCATGCCTACCAATTCTTTCATAAGTTCATAGGAAAAAAATACACCTTAACTCATGCCTGCCATGCAAAATATGATCCAAATTGTGCTGTGCTTCTGTTTTCTGAACTGCTTCTGATGAGTATTACAGATAAAATGTAAAAGTGCTAGAGCTGGAACAAGCCAACTGTTATAAATGAACCCTAGGTGCTATGCTTTTGTAAGGAATTACAATGACTAGGGCAAAACCTTCAAAAATAAATTGAACGTTCAACTTTCACTTGTGGCAAAGACAAAAAGGCCAATTATTTACACTTGGTGCTATATGTTGAGCCCTGGTTAAAAAGGAAATAGAGACCAAGAAAAAGTGGACGCATCACTGTATAAGCCCTATGTCTTCCGCTAGATGATGTCTTAGGCAACATATGGTGAGCCAGTGAAGTGTATTATGCAGATTTGCAGCAGAGACATAGAACAGTATCTTCAAAAGAACAGGACAATGACTATGACTAAAGTGCCACAGCGAAAAGCACAAAAGCACGATTGGAAATATGAAGACTCAGCAACGTTTTGAGGAGATAAACACTTCTCTGTCCTTCAGATGAGCTACTCAATAGTTGTGGAAAACAAAGCAAATCCTTCAGGTAAAAATTTATGAATTCTTCTGCGCCTCTTTGCAGAGATACTTAGCTTTGTGATCTGGCAGATGGCTTGAGATAGCTTTAATAGCAAGGCTATAGATTTAAAAATATATTTAAAAGACAGTTCACATTTAATTTTATTTCTAGTGAGATTAATGTTCTACCCAGGTGGATTAACTAAAATGTTCTGTGAAATAATTTTCTTGGTGAATCGATCTTTATAGTTCAATTGCTTACAAGGTTTACATAGAAATCTTTATGAAACATAGAAGATTCAATAAAAAGCAACCATAAATTGACTCACATAGGAGAAAAAATAACAAGACTATAATGTCAGTACATTCATGTCTAAATAACAGAGTAAGGATCTGACTATATCAGACACACTGTAATTGGTCCTATCGCTGCTGGGTGCTCTCCTCTTCCTACTTCAATGAAGGAAACACTAGAACAGGCGGGCAAAGCTCAGTTCCTGTGAAAGTCACTAGCCATACACATTGTTCCAGGCAAGCAAGACAAGGTCAGTGAGACCGTCCCCCAAGAAAGATACCCGAGGGACTCCAGGTGATCGACCACAGCTGGAAGAATCTGGGTTGCCAGAGATGTTGCTAAGTTCACCCTACAGAATGGACCAAGAGTCACTCCCTTCCTAAGGAAGGGAATGGAGATGTGATTCCAAATGTCAAATTCTGGATTTATAATCAATAATCCTATTGTCAGATCATTTACAGCAAATGTGTTTATTCAGCTGACATTGACAGGAAACTCAATTTATTATCTCTGAGCTGTGTGAAGTTACAGATACCCTGCCAACATGCATTTATATGTGCTGAATCCATCTGCAGTTTCTCTTTTTCTGTTGGGAAGAGTTCACACAGCTTACCAAAGAGCCTGACCAGATCATAAATCAAGGGGAAGCAATTTCTGATAACTGAAGATCACTTTCCCCTAAAGCTTTTATGTGACAAAGATCTGAAGAGCTCTGTGAGGAGTGCAAAGGAAAACCCATCACAATGTTTTTTTTCTCCCATCAATCGCCATCCCTTTGTTCTAGAATGCACAACCACAATCTCCCAGCTCTTCTCAGCACTTTAATTCACATTGCCCTTACACCCAGGGAGGCCTCAAGCAGCTTAACTTTCTCTCTACTCATTGCTCTCCTCACATCCCACATGAGCAAAGTGATTTACTGCCAACTTTTGGCTCTCCTGCCCAAGGTATGTTTTCAATTGGTTTAAAAGTAGGAAAACTTTAACTTGTATATTTTATGAAGGGAAACTGCTGACACTTGAGAATCAGGGGAAAAAAACGTTAAAGGTCTTCTCTCTGACAGAAGGATGGGAACTAAAACTACCCAACCAGCCCTACCTCCCTCAGGAACTGTCCGTGGGTGCCACACACCGTGCAAACTTCCCTTCTTAAGCAGCAGGCACCACCACCAAGTCAGATTTGGCCTCAGTCACTCACGGGTCAAGATTCCTGTTCCACTTCCCTCCTAACAGAGATGCTGAGGAAAGGCTGGGAGAAGATGCTGACATCAACAGAGGCTCCCCTGCCTCACACAGTCTTCGTCTTAGCATGGATGTTCATTGCCAGCTATAAAACTATAAATAAAATGCCATCAGGGAACTGAACTAGATGTAAACAAATCTGCAATGCTTTACCAAGTTGCTTTCAAAGCTCTCACCCTCCCACCCCCAAACAATAGTGATCACAACTAGAAGATAAAGCTTTAAGTACAATGATATTTTAAGTTCAGTGTTTTGTCTCTTTACAGCTTTGCCTATGAGAAGAAATCTTTCTAAAGGGGTCTTCTAACAATATAAAAATCACATATTTGCCAGAAAGAAGGCTGAACCTAATTTGCTTCTAAGTAGATAATGCCACTTTCCCATGATTATACAACTGAAAAAACAGATTAAGAAAAACTGTTACAGAGTTTTTCTTTTACTGCAGTAAAACCATTTCAAAGAAAAGATAAACACAGAAAACTATTACAAATGTTGTAAAAAGCCTAAGAAAGCTTGGTAAATAAGGAAGTTTTAAAGTACTGCTCACATAAAAATAAACGTTACTGTCCATCACTGCTCTGGGGGGAATAAGCTTTGCAGAAGGAATACTTAGATGCTAGAGGGGAAAACGCAAACAACGATTGTGATCCAGACCCCTGTTGCTTACAAAAGAGTTTGTTTGGCTTCTGTGCTGCCTCTGCAGGCATAACCGTTTAGTGACCACACATCCATAGCATGTGGTTTTTTTTTTCAAGTTCTTCCAGAACTTAAAAGTTCATTGCTGTAAACAGACCATCTGAGAACACACTGTTACAAACAACTTCCTTAGCATGTGACTAAAGTCAGAATGTTCCAAGAGGCTTTGGAAGTAATATTTTTACCAAACATCAACAGCCAAACTGGATTAAAATGGTCAGGACCAGAACAATCGTTTCCCCTCACCCTCTTGTTTAAAGTGTTGATTGTCTAAAAGTTATTAGAATGTTCTCCCTTCTTCAGCCACTGGAGTAAGTGAAAGGAAACACCTCATAAATCTACAATCTAATAGCCACATCTGTAATTTTTTAAAAAGCTCAGATGATAAAAACAGCTGTGAAAGAGCCATTCTGTCTTTTTCTTCTTTAATAGAAACTGTTCTCTCTTCTCAGTTAGTTTACCATATGGAGGTATAAAAATGCAATTCAGAGGGAAGAAGGTACAGGTGAAAGGCTCCTGACAGGGCATCAGGACACCTGTGTAAGTACTACACTAGGTGACCTCGTGACCTTGGCCAAGTCACTGGGAGGTCAGGCTCCCCAAAGCTGTCGGAGAATCTTGTTTGGTGTTTTACTTGTACTCTGATAACAGTGTGAGATAGCATACAAGATAATGAATGTTTGGCAGAAAATTGTATATACCAATGTAATATACAGTTCCTATCGAAGAGTGAGAAGTTCCTCATCTGCATTCTGGGATTTTGTGATCTCTCATGTAAGCTCCAGTTCTATATTTTCAATAGGCTATAAGATATATTCTTTTCTGATTCATCTTATTGTGAACTGCTTTCTCTACTCACCCTCAATGTCAAATGTTCAACAAAAAACTAAAGGTGTGGGTGTGCATGTGCACATGTGTACATACTTGTGTATGTATTTCCCTCATACACTTCATTAGATAATTAGGACTGAAGGAAGCATAATTGATGACTAATTTAGTAGGAGCAAAGCAAGAGAAACCTGGAGCTTTAGTACATCAAATCAGTGAAAGACAAATTAAAGGCTTAATAACCCAAACTGTACAACCTACTTAAAAATTATGATTCATGTTAGAAGAACTTAAAACTGGAACAGCGTCATCGTCATATTTCCTTTTGTTGTCAGAAAGTGTTCCTCTTTCATATCACCCAGAAAACTATCTTTTTCACCTTTTAAATGCTTCTTATAATTCCACAGTTAAAGACAAATCCATCATAAAAATTATAAACTAAGTTCTCTGGATGAATCAGAATCATAAACTAGGTAGGCCAAAACAGTCCATTAAAGAGAATCCACCAAAGTAGAGAAATTATATTTGTTTCCAAGTCATCCTACACATTCTCTGTGTCCCCCTCTCCCTCCCTCCCTCTCTCACACACTCACTCACACCTTCACTTACACACATACACAATCATAGGTGAAAAACACTGCAAATAGGGAATGCTGAGCGCTCTATGTTCCCGTATGCTGAATAAGGACAAACTCATGTCTCATGCAACTCAAAGAAAATGTCCACCTCCTCAGGTGCAAAATTCTGTTTAATATTTATTCTGATCTCAGAAACATTATAATAACCAGTCTGAAAAAAATGTTTGCAATGGTTTGGGTATGGGTGAGGAGGATGGGGAGGGAAAAGGAAATGTTAAAATCAGAGCTAACCTCTACCATAAAAGACCTCTCCTTGGTATTAAACACTCTAGTGGAATCTAGATTTTTCCAGAGATTACTTCAGTTTAGGTGTAGCCATGACAAGTTTTAATTTTAAACCCCTTTGACTTAGCAGTTACCTCATTCAAATGTTTTCCTGAGACCCCAAGGGCACTGATAACTCAAATTTGAGCAGAAAGGAGTAAATCAAATTCCATTTTTGCAGCTACTGTTCAATAGGGTCTTCAGGGTGTGAAGACATCATTTTGTTTTAAGAGTGAGAAGTTCCTCGTCTGTATTCTGGGACTTTGTGGTCTTTCATGTAAGCTCTAGTTCTTTATTTTCAATAGGCTATAAGATAACCCAACTGAGATATTCTAATGTCACCTAAACTTGTGTTTTTAAAACACCATTTCTCAGTTTGCCTTCAAGAAAATAAATAGGCAACCAAAATTAGGATTATTTCGGCATGAGATTTGCTGGGGTCTAACATTTAAGAAGAAATCCAGGACCTTGTAAAAATGGGAGTGGATACAACTGATCAGTGTGCACAAGTAGAGCTGGCCTTAGCAGGGAGAACCAGAAGTAAAGTGTGCAGTGTTCAGAGGGTCTGGCCACCCTGGCCTGGTTCCAGGAGATGCTGGCAACTGAGGGGATCCAGTATGGTGGACAGGAAGTCCAAGCACCAGAGAATACACAAAGCCAAACAGGAGGTGACATTCAAAGTATAATGTCTCCCAGCAGGGGGAATAGAAGGACAAGTTTCAGCCAGAGGAGAAGGCTGGGGAGATCAGTTAGGTTGTATGGGCTTTAACAGGCCGGTCTGCATTATAGGACATCATTCTGGGCTCTGTTCATTGAGCAGACCATCTCCCTAAGTAAACAGACTCTGAGACACAGGTTAACATGCAGGAAATGTATTGGAGGGGAGGGCTCACTGATAGGCTTGTGTAAAAGTCAGTCTTGAGCTAGAATGGAACCATGGAATTGCCACCAATTGGGGTGATGTAAGCAGGCCTTTATGTCCCTCATGAAGTAGTCACTGGATGTAGATGACCCTAAGAGGAACCATGAACTTGGGCAAGACCTCTTCCCTCACCTGGGTGAGGAGAGCTGCTTTCCATCCACCCTCCCAGTAGCTGGAGGAAAGAAGAGGAAACCCTTATGCGGAAGGACCTGGATCACAGCAACCATAACAGGTGCTTAGCAGGCAACTGAGGCAGGAGCCTAATGGGAGAGGCAGGGTTGTGAGCTGCCACAATTTCTGTGGGCTCACTAGTGCCCAGGGCTCACTCAGATCTACAAGGCCAGCAGGAGGCTCTGCGTCCCCTCAGAGCCACCCAGAAATTGTCCTGTTAAAATATAAATCCTCAAGGTCTATGGATGGTCACCTGTTTTATATTATCTTCACTACTCTAGTCACAAAAACATTAATAAGGTGGCTATGGCCTGAGTGTGCTGTTGGAGGCATGAAGAAAGGGAAGTAGACAGCAGTGAGCAATGCCCTCCTGCTCAGCTGCAGGATCCCAGGCAATTTATAGGCAAGGGGCTCCTTCGAGAAATTATTCCATGGACTGTTTCCCTGGCCAATGTAGGGACTCCTAGAGCAAAAACCCAAACTCTGGGTCTGAAGGACCAACAACAAATTAGGAAAAGGTACAACCATTCCTTGAAGTATGATTTGACTCTATTCAAGTCATTGAAGTCTGGATAAGAAGTGAAACAGTGGGCCTCACAGGAGCCCACACCCTAACACTTGGTCCTCTTGCACACTGATGATTTGTCTGTTACCCTCAGACATCTGAAATGAAATTCATGTGTAAAGATTTCAGAACGTAGATAACCAAGAAAGATTTTTTGCTTAGGGTTCAACTAAAAGATGTGTAACTAGAAAAATGACACCCCCTTATAAATGAACCAAAAAGCCAATTAGGGATGAATCTAAATGTGAAACAAGGCAATCTTCAATCATTTAAATTCCAAGTTTTAAATCAGGAATTCTATGGTTCTAGATTATAACTTTTCTTTGCTAATTCAGTTGGATAATGAATGTAAACTGTAACACTATAGCACAAAATTGCTACCTAAGGACTAAGCAGTACTGATTTGGGGACCAACATCACACAGTAAGATATTCATGATTCATGGAGAGGCTGAAAATTAGATGCCTTGAGATCTGTCTGTAGGACTCTTCCAGCCTAAGTGGAAGATAACTTATAAATACAAAGCACTTGGAAATTAAATTTTGTTATTGTTATTTTAGTACCTTTCTAAGCCCCTGTCCTAATTTATTCCTTTTTTGGGGTACCTTGAACCCTTTTCAGCTCCCTAATGTACTGATCTATCCCCCATCTGCCTGGAGATCACCACTAAAAGATGTAATATTCTGACATGGGCAATGTCCCACACTCCAGGCTCTTCCCTCTCATTTCTGATCAAAATCTTTTACCTCATTTCCCCAAGGACCTCCTCCCTAACAGGCAATCGATGAAATCATAAAAATCAAGGCATTGATGGCGATAGTTACTTAACGGATTACCCATCCCAGATATAGACATATACTGCAGTGTTATTTATTGGCCTTTTAACCCCTATTAATGCAGAGCAAAGAATGCAAAACCAGTATCACAGGAAAGCCTTCAGTTTCTTCCCTGTCCCATTAGATGGTGGGGTTACTGTGGTTGGGTGGGAATAGCTTATAAGCAGGTCTTCAAAGTGACTGCCTGAATGAGGGCAGAAAAAATGTGCAGATGATTTATAGAAAATAATGGATTGATTAATAATTCAGAGCATCAGTAAAAGCAAAATCCTGGTACCTTATATTTATAGCAATCATTCAATAAATATGCATAAATTTCATCAATTCAACCAACAAATACATACCATACTTGGGATCTGTTATTTGCTGTCCAATAGATACCTTTAATTGTGTATTCCAAACTGATAATTTATGGTGGAAATTCCAACAGCTAAGACTGGTATATAGGAAGGCATAGTTGGGTAGAGGAAACTTTGCAATGCATTTAATACCTTGCATTAGAACCAGAGATGAGCCGATTTGGTAAATTCTAAGGCTGATAATCATATATGGTTTTTTTCAATGATGCAGCTTATTTATTTAATAAGGGAGGTATGCAAGATAAATATATTTTCAAAAAGCTTGCTTTTGTAGAAATTATGTGAGTAACCAACCCCAGGAATACTTACTAATCTTATCAATTTAGTGGTATGAGAGGTCACCCAAGCTAATTATAATTCTAAGAGAGTGGATCTCATATCCATCAATTACTTTGGGGCAAACTAATGAAATACCTTTAAACTTAAGAAAGACAAAAGATGACACTAAAGAAGCAAAGGAACATACCTATTTGTTTCCAGACAGTTTTAACTATAGACGAACCATACTAGCAGGAGCAACAGAAAAGTTAAAATGTTTGAAACCAGAAAAAGAAGGTACTATCACAGTAAAACAGAAACAGGAAAAGCAAGAGCAAAAAGATCTACAAGAGAATTAGAGTGGCCCTGTGTGTCAGGATTGACGGATTATCTATAGAAGAAACTGCCAGTCTTGACAATACCCTTGCCAGTCAAATTTCACTTAGTAGAAGCTAGAGAAGTTCATGAGGCTGGTAATCCTCTGATTTGCTGAGATGCTCTGAGTACAGAACCAGGGAGGCCTCTTATTCTCTCTGAGTATCAGTATTCTTAGACTGAAAATGGAACCCAACCCTCTTGCCAGTGATCTTAAAGATACACTCGTTGAGTTTTGAAATTTGGCAAAAAATATCAATATATTCCAGGATTCAAAAGGGAGAGGAAAGAAGAGAATTCACATCTCTGGAGATCCTCCTATATGAAGACACACAGCACAATGGATAAAAGCAGAGACTCAGAGCCAGACAGCCTGTTTCAGATCCTACTTCTGCTGTTCAGCTGTGTCACAGGGTGCCCCATGTATTAAATGAACTACTATCATGAAGTACAGAGTAAGTGCTCATGACACGTTAGCTGTGTCTTTGGTACTCTGTGCCGGTACTGTCTTTGGTACTCCTTTCTTCTATGTCCATGGTCTCTCCTGCCTCATTTATTTGCCATGCTTTTTCATTTATCTAGACTCTACCGAGTCCCCTGAGCCTTCTCCCTCCTCCCTTCCCATATTCTTCCCCCCTCAACAACTCACCATTTCTAGGCACCTCTCTAGACCAGAACAGATGCCCACACTCCGTTTTCACTACGTCCTCTCACTGTGTACCTAACTGCAGGCAACCGAGAGCTCCCATTCCCGCTCTGGGTCTAGCCAAGCCAGGCATTCACAAGGACTGCACAGGTGCCGGATTAATATGTTCCTTCACTGACTCCTTCTGACAAGCCTACAAACTGGGAACATTATTATTTCCATTTTACAGTCAAGATAGATAAGCAACAAAAGAGAGGTGAAGCAAAGATTCAAGACCACAAAATTGTAAAAGCAGGATCCAGGATTTGAACCAAAACCTGTCTGATCATGTTTATGCTTTTTCCTGAGTCTACTTTCCCAATGGATATGACATCTTACAGATTTAGTGGGAGACTCATTCACAAGTGTGTATCTGTGTCTAGAATAGCAAGTAAAACAAGCAAGTTTGGTATAATTTATCAGCCTGGTTTCACTAAGGGAGACATGCCAACTAAATATCATCCTTAGAACAGCCATCTCTGGACCAGCAGCAATATGAGTGCAATCTGGGAACTTGTTATCAGTGCAGATTATTGGACACCATCCTAGAACTACTGAATCAGGAACTCTGGAGTAGGGCCTGGCAATCTGTATTTAACAAGTCCTCTACATGATTCTGATACATGCTCAAGTTTGAGAACCACCCTCTTATTGTGCTTATTCATTGATAGGTGCTCCCACAGCCAAGATGCACATCTGGTGGGGGAGACTGGATATTTGCTCAGATCTCTCCCAGTGACACAGGTCATAATTTTTCCACTTGGTCACAAGACAACAACCTAGTCAAGCTTTTAACTGAAGTCTTAAGCCTGGTAAAATATATTGGTAGGGTCAATATTTTTTTCTTGAGAAGATGATGTCATTAATTATTAGAAATAGACATGCTTAAAACAGAGTTTTGTTGTTTAAGAACCTCAACATTCCAGTCATTCCCAATTATTAGGTTCTTAATTATGGCATGTTAAATACCATTTTTAATTCACTGGCAAATATTTATTGAACAACCGTGCGCCAGGATTGTCCTAGGAGATGGGATATGATGCCAAATAAATAATGTCTGTGTCCACAAGCAGTTTATGGTTTTAAACATTCCAAAAGCAAGCCAATAGAGCAGTCAAAAGTATTTAAAATGCAAATTTTTGCTTGTCAAAAAAAATAAAATAATCTTAAAAAAAATTAAACTGTCATGTTCAAGAGCCAATGCATCTATGGTATTTTAAGAATCATTATAAAATGACTAAAGTAATAAAAAAGAAGCCTTAAAATGTTTACTTAAAAAACCCAGTTAGGGTTTCCAATTCTAAGGTGCAGTAAGCACACTCTATCTATCCCACTGATCACAACGAAAAAATGTATAAACAGAAGACATACAGCACCTACTTGAGAACTCTGAAAGTTAAAAAAAAATAGCAAGTGGATTGGGAAGTGTCAGAACTCAAGGAATGACTCAGAAGGCAATTAATATTTTTCTTTGTTCCTTCTGTATTTCCTGGCTCAGACTTGAGCACAGCTCAAATCCTCAAACTGTAAAGCAGGCACGAAGAGGAAAGTCTCCAGAGAAACCATCATATCTGGCCAGAGAACAAGGAAAGGGGGCATCTGTGGGTCAGCAAGTATATATGGAAATCGTTTTCTTCTTTTTTCTCCTCTTAGTTTCCCTGCCATCTACTAAGTAGAGTTCTGGTGAGTGATAAGAACGTTCCCGTGTCAGGGCAGTAAGCATTCAGGCACCTGCAACTCTGAGGGAAAAGCTTTCTCTCTAACCAGAGGACCTGGGAAAGGTGGTCTCTGAGATCAGAAGAGTGTGGAGGAGTCCCCATCATTTTTTCTCTCCTCTCTTCCCATTTTGAACAAACGCAGATCCATTCTTGGAAAACATGCAACACTGCAGGTAGGTTAAAATCTAGCTTTGTACCCAGAACCAGGAAAAGGGACTCCCTGGGAGCTGAAAATACGGGGGAAGCACAGAAAAGAAGTAGCTGAAAAATAGGGTCCCTTCATCCTGGGTATAAAGTACTTTGCTCACTTCCAAGTTACACATATTTGGAACTAGCCTAAAGCAGCGTATCAAGAGCTTTCAAAACTAAACTAGAATGTAGACTACTCCCAAGTCCCAGATGGCTGCCAGCTCGGCACACATGGTAGGCAAGTCTAAATAGTACTGCCAAGGCTCTGAGAACTACTGGAACCACAGCCCACAGGATGGAAGATGGGACTCATGTGCTAAGCCTAACCAGGTTCACTGCTTGATTAAAACAAAAAGAATTAGTATCTATCAGAAGATATTAACAGAACACAAAGTCTCATAATAATCCAAATGTCCAGGATACAATCCACAATTACTCAGTATACAAAGGAAAATTTAAATCTTAATGGAAAAAACAATAAACAGAAACTATTGCAGAGATGATTCAGATGTTAGAATTATCAGCTGAATAATTTAAAGTAGCTCTTATAATCATGTTCCAACTAGGAAGAACAAATACTCTTGAAATGAATGGAAAGACAGAATTTTTAGTGAAGAAATAAATTTTATAAAGAAACAAATAGGAATTCTAGAATTTAAAAAATTACAATAAATTTAATTTCAAATTTTTACAGGGTCAGTGACAGAATAGAGATGGCAGAAGGAATCAGTGAACTTGAAGATAAATTAATAGGAAGTATTTAATCTAAACAACAGGTAGTAAAAAGAATACAGCCTCAGAGACCTGAGGGACAACATCCAAATGCCTAACATTCATGTCTCTGAAATCACAGAAGAGGAGCATGTAAAGATTGGAAGAGAAAAAAATATATATTTTTAAAGAAATAATGGCTGAAACCTCCTAAATTTGATAAAAGACATTAACTTACAGGTTAGGCTCAGTGAACACCAAACATTAAAAATATATATATATATTGATACATCATAATCAAATTACTGAAAACAGAACATAAAGGAAAAACCTTTAAAGCAGTCAGAAGAAAACACATTACACATTTGACTGATACAACAATTAGAATAATTGCAGCTTTCTAATCAGAAAGCATGGAGGTCAGAAGATAGAGGAATAGTTTATCATGATGAGCATTTATTTCATAATGTACGTAATTGTCAAATCACTATGTCGTACACCTAAAACTAATATTGTATATCAACTATACTTTCATAAAAGAATATAATAGAGCAGTATTTTTGAACTGCTGAAGGAAAGAACGGAAAGAAAAGAATTCTGTCAACTTGGAATTCTGTATCTAATGAAAATATACTTCAGGAATAAAGGTAAAATAAAGACATTCTCAAATGAAAAAAAACCTAAGGGAATTCATGGGTAGCATAACTATTCTAAAAGAAATACTAAAATAATTTTTTCAGGAAGAAGGGAAAAGAATCTAGAAGGAAATTCAGAACTTCAGGAAAGGAAGAAGAACAACAGAAATGGTAAACATCTAGGTAGATACATTATTTTTCTCCTTTTAAGTTCTGGAAAATATGCATGACTACTGGAAGCATGTGTGTGTGTGTGTGTGTGTGTGTGTGTGTGTGTGTGTGTAAAAAACATTGCCTGCTGGGGTTTCAGTGAAGGCACACCTAATACACGTAACAACTACAAAAAGGATAGACAAATAACAAGCAGTCTAGGTATTTAGACAACTAGTCACAAATTTGGTATTAGCTGTTTGAAGGATCTTATTTCAGAAAAGCAGTTCAAGTCAGTGGAATTCAAGATGAAAAAAATAGCAGTGAATATCATTCACCTATTTATAAAACTAGGGCTATGCTTGTAATGAGTCTGAAAGGCAGAATGACACAAGTTATTACAAACACAGTTGTTTGAGTATGTACTGCAGGCACTCCATTCCTCAAAATGTGGAATCATCCTATCTTTAGAATTTCAATATTAATATGTCTGAGATAAATCAAGCTGGAATTAACCATGGATGTTTCTTCTCTTCTGGCTGGACTAGAAAAAGAGAAATAGAAAGACATGTGTTTGTAGGCTGATCCTTAGTCCTTCATGTGAGGATTTTGCTTGCTGACCCTGTTTCAGAAGTCTGGATGCATGTGTTGATGAAAGGTCATTTCACAACTTCAAGCATTCCAGATGGCGACTCTTCAGAAAGAATGTCTTTGTGGTAAAAGCTAGAAAAAGACTTCTCACTTCTTACTGTTGTTAGCATTTTATTTCCTGCCAACACAAAAACAGGCTCTAATGATGGGACAAAATGTTTTCTTATTGTAACTGTGTCCTTCCAAATGCACTGGTGTAGCAAACATGGGTGCAGGGCTGCTGGAGGGAAGACAGCTCTATGGAAGGCTCAGCTTTGCTGCTAACCAGCTATTAAAACTGGTGCAAGTTATTTCCTTTTAGCTTCTGCTACTCTAGATAAGCTTTTGCACATTCTAAAAGAATCCTCTATTTCTTCATCTGTAAAACACAAACCAGAATACAGTGACTTGCCCAAGGGTCACACACAGAACATGAACGCAGGTCTCCTGACTTCCAGACAGTGCACTGTCAGCAATTACAGTGCTTTGATGTCTGAGAACCCCAGTCTTCACCCAAGCCTCTTCAGCTGCTGTGCAGGAGAGGACCTCAAAGTCAGGTGACAGACCAATGCACTTAGTCACCAGCTAGCTACGCAATCTTAGGATCAGTTTCTTAGCTGGGAAATGAGACTGCTGCCCTACGTTAGAAAGAGCACTGAACCCCACATATATTTGACCACAGACTTTGTCATATATTTCATCTTGTAGCAGGAAATGTTTTTGGATCACCCTCTGGGAAATGTGATCAGTGCTTCCCAACTTCTCAAGCCACAAGGCACACAGAAAATAAAGATCCTGGCATTCTACACTGGAAGAGGACGGTTTGGGCAGGAGGTGAATCCCCCCTGAGTGCCCTGAGGGTCTCAGCGCGTCTGTAGCCCTGGCTGGGAAGCTGCAGCCCTCCGGGAGGCTCGGGCGTGCCGGCATCACCCAGCACTCTGCACCCCGCTAGGCGCGAGGCAGTCCCGAGGGCCTCTGCCGCTGGACGGCGGGCTGGGCAGGACGCGACTGGGGTGCAGGCGGCAGTCCTAAGAGCTGAAGAGGTTCAAAGTGGGGTGAGAGTCAGACAGAAAAGTGCCTACGTTCACCAAGACAGGAGGTGAGACAAGCCTCCCACCCACCCACGCTCCTCCTAAACACGTGACGTGAAATCCGAAGCCAAAGACAGAAAACTACAAAGTGATAACCCTCTTGAGCATGGATGTAAACATTTTGATCACATTTAGATGGCTGACTGCCCTTTAATGGTGTCTCTTCCCCCGCGACAGCCTTTGCTGTCACTTTGTCCTGAAGTTGGCCGCCAAGGTCCGGTGGGATGTTTTGGGTCTCGTGGCCTCCAGAGACGGCCCTGTTCTGGCCCAGTCACAGTTAGATAGACACCCAGTGCCCAGAGGTAACTGAATAGAAACAAGCAGGCTTTTCATATGAACGAAAAAAGATGGAAGGCAGGGAATAAAAATCTGAAGTAACCAGGCTCTTAGTAACTTCAAAGTTCAAATCACTGGATACTTTTTTTTTCTTTCCCTGAACTAAGCAAGGATTTGAAGAAAAAAGATTCCTAACAAAAACGCACTGCCATCGGGGGGATTCATTCAGCAAAGCAATTTCCAGAGGCTATGCTGGAATCATTTCACATTCAGCTCAATATTCTGTTATCTTCCACATCTATATCTTTTGTCCCATACAATGATAACTGATGGTCAGCATCACAGCCCTGAGGTCCTGCAGCACACCGGATCATCAGACCAAGATTCAATTATATTCATAAGACTGGATGTGCCAGGCAGCAAAGGGGACTTGAAGATAGACAAGGGTTGAAACAAAGGATTTTCTGGTTAACCCTTAGTAAGTCAAAATGAAATGAAAAGGATTCAGTTCTAGACAACATTCTGGTTGGCAGAGAAATATTTTAATATTTGCACTTACATAAAGATGAACATTTATAACCTAAGAGCCAACCAAGCAGCAATTTTACTGGAATAAGAATTTCTATTTTTACACAGGAGAAAATCATGCTAAACTTTTTATGGGGGCAAGGCTTTATTGTTAGTAATTTTGCACAATTAAACATTTTTTAGGTTTCTTTTTGCTTTCATGTAAAAGATACATGGCTATTTTAGAAAAATAGGAAATATAAAAGCAAAAAGATGGGGGAAATCTTTGGGAATTTCACCAACAAGAGAAAGTCATCCTCGTTAATTATTGGTGAATATTATTACCGTGTTCTTTTACCTAGGCATGTCTACACATTTTAAAGTTTTTAAAAAAGACTTCTATAAAACATTTAAACCTACGGTTTTTACTTACTATTACATTTGAAGTCTTTGCACGTAATTAAAATTATGCCACAATATCATTTTTAAGGGTTTCAATATATTCCAGCATATCAGTTACACTAGAGTTTGCTCCCCACTGTTGAACACAAGATTTATTACTGATTTTTCATTGTGGTGAACAATATTGCAATTGACAGCCTATAGCTCAATTTTTGCTAGGTGACCCAACACCTAGCACAGTGCCTGGCACTTTGTTCGCCTTTGGTAAATATATATTGAATGAATTAATGATTTCTTCAGCACACTTTCCAGAAGAGACTTGATGGATACAAGACTATGAATATATTTATGACAAAAGTCAAAGGATTCCAGAAATGTTTTACCAACTTATATTACTGAAGGCACTGTGTGAGGATGCCAGAATAAATATTACTTTGAAATAACAACAGAAAGTCATCACTGATTATCATTTTCTGAGTACCCATCAAAACATCACGAGGCATGTTTTGGGGACATGTAAGGGAAACTCTGACATGACAGTCCTTCCTTGGGCTGGGAAGTGTGACCTATGTCTCATGATTTGTTTTCTTCTCACAGTTAGTTACTCTAAGTTAAACAAGGCACTCTATAAAGGAGGTTTTCTTATGCTTTAAATCAGGGCCTGGCAAAAATCTCAACTGCGGTCTGTTTGTAAATAGAATTTTATTGGACCACATCCACCCCCACTGGCTTACCTACTATCTACAGCTGCTTTCCGTCTGCAATGGCAGAGGTGAACAGCTGCAACAGAGACCATCTGGTCTGCAAGGCGTACAATATTTCCTATATGACCCTTTAAAGAAAATGTTTATCCACCCTTTCTTTCAATCTCAGAATAAGAATTTAAGTTTGTTTTTTTTTAATGCAACGAATGCCACACCCACAAAAAAGAAATCAGCTAACAAGCATTTATTGAACACTAAGGCATGCTGCCTACTCTCAAGGAGCTTAAAATATAATTGTGGAGACAAAGCAAACAGACATGTAAGAATAAGAGTCAAAACAGACATTAGAGTAATTTGCAATCACAACATAAGTTGGTCATGGGGATGGTAGTAAAGCAGAAAAGCATGGAGAATATAGTCAATGATTCTGTAACATCTTTCTTCGTTGATAGATAGCAACCGCACTAGAGGGGGTGAGGATTTAATAAAATAGGTGACTGTGGAACCACTGAATTGCACATTTGAAACCAACCTGATTGTATATCAATGATACTTCAATTACAAAAAAAGGGCACCTCACCCTCTATGCACCAGCCCATGTGGACACTGGCTCCAAGCTGCCCGGAAAAGCCTTAAATTAAAATACCTTAAGTGAACTTCTGGGAAGATGGCGGTGTGAGCAGGGCGGCAGAAATCTCCTCCCAACACTATATTTATCTACGAAAACACAGCAAATACATCTATTCCTAAAAGAGAGACGAGAATACACAGGAAAGCGCACAGCGTGCAGCTACACCCGAGAGGACTCGGCACCCCAAGAGGCGGGTAAGTCTTAAAGAGCCCAGCTGACATACGTGGCAACTATCAGTGACCAATTCTATAGCCATAAAAAGACAGAGGAATATGGTTCAGACGAAAATCAACCAGACAACCCCAGAGAGGGAGTCTGAAGGGATGGAAATGCACAGTCTTCCTGAAAAAGAATTCAGAATAAAAGTCATAACCATGCTGATGGACCTACAGAGAAATGTGCAAGAGCTGAGAGAGGAAGTGAAGGAAGTGAGGAAAGACAATGCAGAAATCAGACAAGTGATCGACGGGCTTAACAGCAGAATGGATAAGATGTAAGAGACTGTTAATGGAATAGAAAACAGAGAACAGGAGTACAGAGCAGCTGAGGCAGAGAGAGATAAAAGGATTTCTAGGAATGAAAGAATATTAAGAGAACTGTGTGACCAATCCAAACGGAACGATATTCGCATTATAGGAGTACCAGAGGAAGAAGAGAGAGAAAAAGGGATAGAAAGTGTCTTTGAAGAAATAATTGCTGAAAACTTTCCCTCGCTGGGGAAGGAAGTAGTCTCGCAGTCCACCGAAGCTCATAGATCTCCCAACACAAGGGACCCAAGGAAGACAACACCAAGACACATAATAATTAAGATAGCAAAGATCAAAGATAAAGACAGGGTATTAAAGGCAGCTAGAGAGAGAAAAAAGATCACCTACAAAGGAAAACCCATCAGACTATCATCAGACTTCTCAACAGAAACCTACAGGCCAGAAGAGAATGGCATGATATATTTAACGTTATGAAGCAGAAGGGCCTCGAACCAAGAATATTGTATCCAGCACGATTATCATTTAAATATGATGGAGGGATTAAACAATTTCCAGATAAACGAAAGTTAAGAGAATTTGCGTCTCATAAACCACCACTACAGGATATCTTAAATGGACTGCTCTAGATGGAAGCACACCTAAGGCTAAAAAGATGTCACCAGAGGGAAAAAAAATCATAGCAAAGAAAGCAGACCATCCAAATACCAACTAAAGGCAAAGAATAAAACACCTATTATAGAAAGAATGGAGGAGGAGGAATAAGAAGGGAGAGAAAGAAAGAAACATCAGACTGTGTTTACAATAACTTAACAAGAAAGTTAAGTTAGATTGTTAGATAGTAAAGAAGCAACCCTTGAACCCTTGGTAACCACGAATCTAAAGCCAGCAATGGCAATAAGTACATACCTATCAATAATCACCCTAAATGTAAATGGACTGAATGCACCAATCAAAAGACACAGAGTAACAGAATGGATAAAAAAGCAAGACCCATCTATATGCTGCCTACAAGAAACTCACCTCAAATCCAAAGATATACACAGACTAAAAGTGAAGGGATGGAAAAAGATATTTCATGCAAACAACAAAGAGAAAAAAGCAGGTGTTGCAGTACTTGTATCAGACAAAATAGACTTCAAAACGAAGAAAGTAGCAAAAGATAAAGAAGGACATTACATAATGATAAAGGGGTCAGTCCAACAAGAAGATATAACCATTATAAATATATATGCACCCAACACAGGAGCGCCAGCATATGTGAGACAAATACTAACAGAATTAAAGGAGGAAATAGACAGCAATGCATTCATCTTAGGAGACTTCAACACACCACTCACTCCAGAGGACAGATCAACCAGACAGAAAATAAGTAAAGACACAGAGGCACTGAACAACACACTAGAACAGATGGACCTAACAGACATCTACAGAACTCTACACCCAAAAGCAACAGGATACACATTCTTCTCAAGTGCACATGGAACATTTTCCAGAATAGACCACATACTAGGCCACAGAAAGAACTTCAGTAATTTCAAAAATATTGAAATCCTACCAATCAACTTCTCAGATCACCAAGGTATAAAACTAGAAATAAATTTTAGAAAGAAATCAAAAAGGCTCACAAATACATGGAGACTTAACAACACTCTCCTAATTAATCAATGGGTTAACGACCAAATCAAAACAGAAATCAAAGAATATATGGAGACTAATGACAACAACAACACAAAGCCACAACTTCTGTGGGACGCAGCAAAGGCAGTTCTAAGAGGAAAGTATATTGCAATCCAGGCCTATTTAAAGAAGGAAGAACATTCCCAAATGAATAGTCCAAAGACACAATTACAGAAATTGGAAACAGAAGAACAAATGAGGCCCAAAGTCACCAGAAGGAGGGACATAATAAAGATTAGAGAAGAAATAAATAAAATTGAGAAGAATAAAACAATAGAAAAAATCAATAAAACCAAGAGCTGGTTCTTTGAAAAAATAAACAAGATAGATAAACCCCTAGCAAGACTCATTAAGAGAAAAAGAGAATCTACACTCATAAACACAATCAGAAATGAGAAAGGAAAAATCACGACGGACCCCACAGAAATACAAAGAATCATAAGAGAATATTATGAGAACCTATATGCTAACAAGCTGGAAAACATAGAAGAAATGGACAACTTCTTAGAAAAATACAACCTTCCAAGACTGACCAAGCAAGAAACAGAAAAACTAAACAGACCAATCACCAGTGACGAAATCGAATTGGTAATCAAAAAACTACCCAAGAACAAAACCCCTGGGCCTGATGGATTCACCTCTGAATTCTACCAGACATATAGAGAAGAAATAACACCGATTCTCCTTAAAGTTTTCCAAAAAATAGAAGAGGAGGGAATACTTCCAAACTCATTCTATGAAGCCAGCATCACTCTAATACCAAAACCGGGCAAAGACCTCACCAAAAAAGAAAATTACAGACCAATATCCCTGATGAACGTAGATGCAAAAATACTCAACAAAATATTAGCAAACCGAATTCAAAAATACATCAAGAGGATCATACACCATGATCAAGTGGGATTCATCCCAGGGATGCAAGGATGGTACAACATTCGAAAATCCATCAACATCATCCACCACATCAACAAAAAGAAGAACAAAAACCACATGATCATCTCCATAGATGCTGAAAAAGCATTTGACAAAATTCAGCATCCATTCCTGATTAAAACTCTCAACAAAATGGGTATAGACGGCAAGTACCTCAACATCATAAAGGCCATATATGACAAACCCACAGCTAACATCAGACTTAACAGCGAGACGCTGAAAGCTTTTCATCTAAGATCGGGAACAAGACAGGGATGCCCACTCTCTCCACTGTTATTCAACATAGTACTGGAGGTCCTAGCCATGGCAATCAGACAAAACAAAAACATACAAGGCATCCAGATTGGTAAAGAAGAAGTCAAATTGTCACTATTTGCAGATAACATGATACTGTACATTAAAAACCCTAAAGACTCCATTTCAAAACTACTAGAACTAATATCTGAATTCAGCAAAGTTGCAGGATACAAAATTAACACACAGATATCTGTTGCTTTCCTATACACTAATGATGAACTAACAGAAAGAGAAATCAGAAAAACAATTCCATTCACAATTGCATCAAAAAGAATAAAATACCTAGGAATAAACCTAACGAAGGAAGTGAAAGACCTGTACTCTGAAAACTACAAGACACTCCTAAGAGAAATTAAAGAGGACACTAACAAATGGAAATGCATCCCATGCTTTTGGCTAGGAAGAATAAATATTGTCAAAATGGCTATACTACCTAAAGCAATCTACAGATTCAATGCAATCCCTATCAAACTACCAACAGCTTTCTTCAATGAACTGGAACAAATAATTCTAAAATTCATATGGAACCACAAAAGACCCCGAATAGCCAAAGCAATCCTGAGAAGGAGGAATAAAACAGGGGGAATTACACTCCCTGACTTCAAGCTCTACTACAAAGCCACAGTAATCAAGACAATTTGGTATTGGCACAAAAACAGACCCACAGACCAGTGGAACAGAATAGAAAATCCAAACATTAACCCAAACATATACAGTCAATTAATATTTGATAAAAGTGCCTTGGATATACAATGGGGAGATGACAGCCTCTTCAGCAGCTGGTGTTGGAAAAACTGGACAGCTACATGTAAGAGAATGAAACTGGACTACTGTCTAGCCCCATACACAAAGGTAAACTCAAGGTGGATCAAAGACCTGAATGTAAGTCATGAAACCATAAAACTCTTAGAAAAAAACATAGGCAAAAATCTCTTGGACATAAACATGAGCAAATTCTTCATGAACATATCTCCCCGGGCAAGGGAAACAAAAGCAAAAATGAACAAGTGGGACTATATCAAGCTGAAAAGCTTCTGTACAGCAAAGGACACCATCAGTAGAACAAAAAGACATCCTACAGTATGGGAGAATATATTCATAAAAAACGTATCTGATAAAGGGTTGACATCCAAAATATATAAAGAACTCATGCACCTTAACAAACAGAAAGCAAATAATCCAATTAAGAAATGGGCAGAGGACATGAATAGACACTTCTCCAAAGAAGAAATTCAGATGGCCAACAGGCACATGAAAAGATGCTCCACATCGCTAATCATCAGAGAAATGCAGATTAAAATCACAATGAGATATCACCTCACACCAGTGAGGATGGCCAACATCCAAAACACAAACAACAACAAATGTTGGCGAGGATGTGGAGAAAAGGGAACCCTCCTACACTGCTGGTGGGAATGCAAATTAGTTCAACCATTGTGGAAAGCAGTATGGAGGTTCCTCAAAAAACTCAAAATAGAAATACCATTTGACCAAGGAATTCCACTCCTAGGAATTTACCCTAAGAATGCAGCAGCCCAATTTGAAAAGGACAGATGCACCCCTATGTTTATTGCAGCACTATTTACAATAGCCAAGAAATGGAAGCAACCTAAGTGTCCATCAGTAGATGAATGGATAAAGAAGATGTGGTACATATACACAATGGAATATTATTCAGCCATAAGAAGAAAACAAATCCTACCATTTGCAATAACATGGATGGAGCTAGAGGGTATTATGCTCAGTGAAATAAGCCAAGCCGAAAAAGAAAAGTATCAAATGATTTCACTCACATGTGGAGTATAAGAACAAAGAAAAAATATTGAAGGAACAAAACAGCAGCAGACTCACAGAACCCAAGAACGGACTAATAGTTAACAAAGGGAAAGGGACTGTGGAAAATGGGTGGGAAGGGAGGGATAAGAGGGAAAAAGGGGCATTACGATTAGCAGATATAATGTTGGGGGGGCACGGGGAGGGCAGTACAACTCAGAGAAGACAAGTAGTGATTCTATTGCATCTCATTACGCTGATGGACAGTGACTGTAATGGGGTTGGTGGGGGGGACCTGATGAAGGGGTAGTTTAATAACTGTAATATTGCACATGTAATTGTAGATTAATGATAATAAAATAAATTATATTAAAAAAATAAATAAATAAAAATAAAATACCTGAAGTGGCTTTTGCTCTCAAAAAAAAAAAAAGGGCATTAGAACATTCATGATGGTACTCAAACGAAGAGTTTAAGTACTGAAGGGTTTCAGAGGAGGAAGAGAAAAGGTAGTATTGGAAAAATGGCAAAACTTCACTGAGGGACAGAACGTGAATTAGGCCATGAATGAAAAGAAGAAGAGCTTGAGTTGTGAAAGAAGAGAGGACAGACAATTCTAGAATCAGGAGAATCGTCAGAAGCAGAGAAGTGGGAATATAAGGAAGCGAGCCACCAGGCAGGAGGACTCTGCAAATACGGAGCGGCCCAGCATGTTGAAGAAGGTGTTATGCGTAGGTCGTAAAAGCAATAGGTACCCATGTTTTCCAAAAGCATTCATTTTCTACTTAAAGGAACCCCAGAACACATCTTTTACTTTAGCAAAGCAATTTTATGAAGCAAATTTTTATTGTACAATTTCTCTCTATACGTCGTATCTAACATTCAAGCCCCCTTCTAATTCTAATCGGCAGTTTAATTCTCTCAAAATATGAATACCAATGCAGAAACTACAGTGAAACATTAGAAAGACTAAGAAAAAAACAGGGCCTGAATACAGTACACAAAAACAAAAAAGGACCAGCACCCTGATCTCCATCAAGTAATATTTGCAAGGCGTCCTGTTTAACAATGCACTTCTCTGAATCTGCCAAAATACAATATCTGCTTATTTCGTCTGTTTCATCCAAGCTAACACAAATGCCATTGTAAAATTAATGTCTTTATTTCCATTGTTTATAAATTTTGAGATACAAAATGCTTTTTAAAACTCACTAAGAAAGATATATTTATAGTATGATCATTATTATTCAAAAAAATCTTTCCTGCAGAGAAAACTCTTATGTGCTACAGGCAAGTGGAGATGGATAAGAAACTAAATATATTCTTTTTCTCAACACCTTGTATATGAAGGCACAGGGATGAGGGGATGAACTTTTAGGAAAATGTGGTGTGTGGGAGAAATTTTTTAGAGAGATTCCACAGCAGTTTCTGACGAAGGAAAGGTTAGTGAATACATGTATCAAAAATGCCACCATGGGATTTTTGTTCCCAATATAAAACGCTGTAGGTGTTATTCTCAGCACACGCTGTTCAGAACTGTGTCACTGTTTCAATCCTTTAGCAGTTACGTTGATATACATCTGACCTATGTAATGTCTTAAAACACACACTCACGTAGCTTTAAACCAGAGAAGCAACACACACAAGACTGAAAGCTCTTTATGAGGGTCCAGGAGCCACGGCATATTGAGTGGTCCACAGAGGGACATCTTTGGTCTTTTTTCACTGAAAGAACATTCATGGTAGGAATGAAGGGGATGGAGAAGAGATGCCCACTTCACTGTCCACCTCTTTCTAGCCTGGGACCTCCTCCCCATTTTCGCAGCTGGTTCTGAGGTTTCTATATTACTCTCTTCTTCCATGTTCAAGTTCAATTGGAAGTTCCACTCCCTTGAGAACAGTGGACTGAGTGGGGGGCTCTCCTTCTTCAGGCTTCTAGGGGAACAGACCCACCAACCCCTCAGGCAAGACCTGTCCCTGGTGCCAGAAAATGGAGTCAAAACATTTTGAGCTAATGACTCCTGAGAGCCCCAATGGCCTACTGTTTAATTGTGTAATTATAGACAGTTAAAAATGCATGATATGTAGTGGAGAGAAAATAGTTGGTGCTTCGGGAGCCATTATGGATTACAGTTTATTAAAATTTAAAACAATGCAGTATTTATATGGGCTTGGCTGTGCTGTTATCATGCAAATGCCTCATTCTGCTCTGGGGCCATTGCTCCTCCCCAGAAGCCAAGAAAGGCAGATGAGGGTCAGGACAGATGCCACAGACACTGGCTAGCAAGGCAAACAGAGTGTCTTGAATGCTCTGCTTCAGAACACCCTTTAAGATTCTGTGCCTCAGTGATCCTATCTGTAAATGGTGTTAAGAAAACTCAGTCAACAATGTTTTAAAAACTATTGAATAGTTGTTCAGATTCTCCTACAAGAGAATTAAAAGGACTTTCTTTTTATGATCATTTGCATATTACACAGGCCAAAAATATCCATACTGTATTAGGGTTCTCCAGAGAAACAGAACTGATAGGATTTATGTAAGAGGGTATTTATTATAGGAATTGGTTCATGTGGTTATGGAGGCCAAGAATTTCTACCATCTGCTGTCTGCAAGCTGGAGAACCAAGAAAGCCAGTGTGTAATTCTGTCTGAGTCCAAAAGCCTGAGAAGGGTGTGCATGTTGTGGGGTGAGGGATGCTGCTGGTGTCAGTCTGAGAATCAGAAGCTCCTATGTCCACGGACAGGAGAATGTGGGTGCCGCAGGTCAAGAAGAGCAAGAAAGTTCATACCCTTTCTCTGCTTTTTTGTTCTGTTGGGCCCTCAATGGATTTATCTATTGTGCCCTTACTGTAATTTTCCACATATTGGTGAGCACAGATGGATACTCTTTATTAAGTCTACTGATCCAAATGCTGATTTCTTCATGAAACACTCATGCACACATCACCCCAGATACAATGTCTTGCCAGCTATCCGGGCATCCTTAAGCCCAGTCAAGATGACACATAAAATTAATCATCATATACCAAGCCAAAAGTACCTTAGGTATTTGGGGGGCAAAGCACTGGATTAATATCCATGTGTGGCTACCTGGCTGCCTTAAAGCTTGGGTCTCCTGGGGGCTTGCCCAGCACAGACCCATCCAGCCCACAGACAGCAACAGAACCAGAGTCACCAAGATATGCAGCAGACTGAGGGAGGAAAGTATCAAAACAACAGTAAATGGTTATGATATCACCAAAACTTAACAGCTCATGAACACCTGATACCAAGGTAACAGTCATACTTGGTGAGGGTCCTTGTACTTGGGCCTTACCGGAACTAGGACTGATCCCAAAGTGTTTGCAAAACTAAGTCAAAATTAATGGGTTGTCATGGATCACAGTATCTTACCAGACAGGATGTTATCAGTGGCGTGGTGGGGTCTAAGGACCAAGGGCTAGACTGAGTTCTGCATGGGGCACGACATACAATGCACCTGAGCTAGAAAGCAGCTCTGTGTCCACTCACTCACTCTTTCATTCATTCATTCTTTTTCATCTATTTGTTCAATTCTCTCTCATTCACTGAGTCACCAAATCTAAGGAGATCTCACCTTGTGCCAGGATTTGTGCCAAGTGCAAGGGACACAGCACCCATCTCCAATCTTGGTTCTTAAGGACTTGGAGTCAACTGAGGAAGAAAGGCAGGGAAACCTTTTTTGTGCCTACTCGAAATATATAAACGAACAATTCTAACAAGTCTAAAGGCTTGTGTTTAAGTGCCTACAGGAATCAGTGGTGTCCTCTACGGGGATGTGACATTGGAGGTGGTGTTTGACGGATCAACAGGAGTTTCCAAGCACAGAAACTAGGAAGGGCATCCCGGCAGAGGGAGCTGCTTGTGACAATGCACAGAAGCTTCAAGAACAGTGCTTTTGAGAGCTGGCATGCTCCAGGGTTGCTGAGTAAGAAAACAGAAGGGAAAGTGACAAGACAAGCAGGCACATGCCTGGAAATGGTCTTGAATGTCATATTAAAGAGAATTAAATGTATCTGGAATGAATGAATGGTAGTTTTACCCTAGAATCTGCCAACCATTTAGTATAATGACATCCTAGAAATATGTATGACATACATAAAAAGCATCTACCTGGTAGAAACAAAATATCATGGATATTTAGAGACAGACAGATCTTTCTTCATATCTGGATTGTATTGACCAGCTATGTAACCTTGAGCAGGTTGTTGAAACCTCCAGTACCTTGGTTTCCTCAACTGTAAAACACAGGTAATACCCTATGTGGGGTTGATTTCAAGAATAAATTGGATACCATGAAAAAATGCTGAGCAAAGTGTCTTTTCCAGGCTCTGAATCTTTGTGTTGCGTTGCTGGCCTTAAACACATCTAAATGGTGTCTACCTCAGAACTTTGGTTCCAAAAGTTCAATCTCACTCCTACCCTTCAAATGAAATAAATATTTAAATTAATAAAGTTTTCCACCTCTGAAAGCCACCTCTTCCAGGAGGTGTATGACCACCATCCATGACCTCGGCATCACCAACCGTCAGCACATACAGTGTCCCACACACTTGAGATAATACACTTAGGCATTCGTTTACACACTCCTCACAAATGTCAAAGCACTTTTCACAAAGACGTACTTCATCACCTTCTTATGTGGAAGGATAATCTTGAATATTCATAATAAGTTTAAATATAATCTTGACAGGAGCTGACAAAGTTTTTCTGTAAAGAGCCAGATATTAAATATTTTAAGATTTGTGGCTCTGGAAAGTCTCTGTTGCATATTCTTATACTTTTAAACACCCCTTTCAAAATGTGAAAAAACATTCCTAGCTAGCTGACTACACAAGAAGCCGGGCAAGGGTTGGGAGGTGGGGGAGCAGATTCAGCCAGTGCGCTGTAGTTTGCTGACCTCGGGATTAGAACAGTCATGTGACAGTAGCTGACAGAGTGCACAATGATACCTGCTTCACAGGAGTGCTGAAAAATGGCTCTGAGAGAAGTCCCACAAGTGTGTGATGCTCTCTCAGTTAGCACCAGGCATCTACTACTTTCTGCAGTATTTTAGAGATGATGCAACATTTAAAAGAAATTCAAAGCAGTGCCCACATCTAGGCTACCATTAAATTTTTTGTACTCTAAATGAAAAAAAAAAGCAGAAAAAGAAACTATAGTCAGTACGATTAGTTTTTTTCGAACATTAAGTCAGATAAATTACCACATACTAACACACACACACAAACAAGGAAAGAAAATAAACAAGCTATTTCACAGAGGTTATCTTGGGGTGATGGGACTGATTTGGGAGGAGTTAACATTTTTTTCATACTGCTAGAGTCTTGGATAGTGAGAAAGATAAACCACCTAATTCCTTCTTGTCTAGTCTTGAAATCAATTGGAAGTGATATTTCAGGTAAATGCAGAACTGAATAAGACCTGTGTTACTAATGAAGTTGTTACAGGCATGTATCTTAGTTCTTTGGGTAGGCAGGCTCACTAATGGCTTCAGCATTGGTTTAGATAAACTGCCCCATCCTTGAACAACTGCTGGCCTCTCCTACGGGGGCAGGACCCCTATTTCACAGCAGAGAGAAGATTAGAATAGACAGACCGAAATGAGAACCACCCAAATGAGATGTCACTACTTTCCTTGCAGAGAAGTAGATGAGAGAAGGTAAAAGCAGCCACGAGTGGCACTCTATTGGTAATAAGTGTCCCCGGTATCCACTTGAGTTCATTTTCCACAGATAAGAACCAACAAGGAAGCACAAAAAACTCCCCAAATATTGGCTAGTCCACACCTGCTATCAGAAACTTCTCTCGGTTTCTAGAGAATCATCTAACTAGAGAATTCCACATGCACAGCCTGGAAGGAAGATAGTTATAATTCATGTTTTAGAGGTAGCACAGGATCTGAACAAAGTCTGTTGTTAAGTCCTACATTACCTTCTTCTGCAACTTCATAAAAGTGATGTCAACTCGTTTTGATTCATGGAAACATCCACTCAATTTGCCTATAAGGCACACCTCATTCACAGTTTTGCAGAAACTTTGTGGAATTTCTATGGACTCCAGCATTTAGTCTTCATTCTCCTACATTCCAGCCTTTTCTCATTTGTGAAATGACACTTCAGAGCTCTGGCCCACAGACTTCATCGGCAAGTTGTAGGAGCTGAACTCGAAGGTCTGCTGAAGTCCCCTTGGGCCACTCTTTGGTATGTGCTGAGCGGCCCTGCACGCCCGGTGCTGTCCACTCACTGGGCATACGGTTGTCAACAAGAGAAATTCAGTTCTTGAAACTCTCCTTCTTTAAGAGAAAGAATCCAAACAAAACTGCTATTTTAATTTGATGCTGAGATGTATTCCATTCTCCTTCTGAAGTCAAGTGAAACACCACATTAAAACAATGTGGGATCCATTATTTACAGAGTTTTGCTTAATTTTTCTCAAAAACAGAGAAATCACAGTTATGTCCTGATGATGTAAGAATAAGACGACTAATTTTTAATGTATATGTCAGCCTGGGCAATGATTACTAAAGAGGAAACTGGATTTGTGAAAGGGTTAGGGAGCCATGGGAGAAAGAAAGAACTCTGAGATGATCCTAGAGGTGATGTTTGGTGTCAACATGAGTCATCTATGATACAGGAATTTACTTATCAGATAACAATATTATCATGTCGATGATCACTTTGATACATTAAAAAAATCTAAAAAATGACTTTCAAGAGTAGGTAGCGTAAGAAGTAGAACCAAGGAGAATTTTCAGCCACACCATTTGTTAAAACACCTCATTTGGAGATCTATTAATCTCTGAGTTTAATTAAAAGTCTGAATGAACAAACTGCTATTTTATCTGATGTCCAGTTCCATTTGGTTTTCCTTGTGATATCAAGAGAAGCTGCTGGAATTTTCTTACCTATTTACTTTTCCTTTACTCTTGAAATGAGTTCAGGTCTAATGTGTGTCCCCCTGGGGCGTTCTACAACTACAGTAAGTTACTAGTGAAATTCACAAATCCATTGACAAAGCAATGTAAAGACCAAAAGAACAATCTAAAAAATGGCTGTTTCTCTTTTTTGATCAATCCTCAGGATTAAGGCTGAATGTATTGATAAAGACAGAGAAGTAATCCTTTGATGGAGTGAGATGGTGTATCAGTGTTCTCCATACTCAGTCAATTAATAGACTTCACTGTATGCAAACACTGATAAGTGGATGAAATGTACTGCTTCTTAATGACCTAATCTGTATTCTAACAGGATGTAGGCGCTGCTGCACAAACATTTTGCTTGGCTATTTACCCCAAACATTTATTTATGTCTCGGAGTGTGCAAGCCATTTATTTTGACAGTGGGGCTTGATGCACATCTCTGCTGTTAATAGCTCTGCAAACAGGTCACAATGAAAATATCGCACAACTGGAACTAATCTCATTTTTTTCCATATTAATAATGCTTAAGCAACAGAAGATCATTAAGACCCAAAACGGTAATACACAGATGTTCAATGTATATGTTCAAGAGCTCCTCGTCAAGTCATGCCTTCATTCCTTCTGTCAACAGTTATTTATTGAGCAACTACTCTGTTCCAAGCACTTTGGTGTTTGGACATATTTTTTAATAACACAAACATGCTCTTTTTCCTCATGGAGTTGCCATTCTAGTGGAAGAGAGATCACTGAGTTTAACAAACAATTAGACGCATGCTCATAACTTTGGGATATGTATTACAAGGACTTTTCCTCACCAGAACGTCTCTTAACACACTTCCTTCCCCTTCATTTCCTTCTCACTATCAAAATCCCAGTTCTATTTACTGGTTTGTGAGAAAGTCCTGTTGCATCTTTATTTTTCTTTCCCACATTCAAAGGTTAACTGTAGATTGTTTTTACCTTTGTCTGATGTGTAACCAGTAAGCCTTTGGTCCCTAGGGTCCCACATGCACAGCCTGAAATGATTACAGTTCACCCTTCAGTTAGCACAGGACCTGAACACAGCCTGATGACTCCTACTCCACCTTCCTCTAGACTCACGGGGTGAGTAACTGAGTGTAAGTCTACCTGTCTTATATAGACTGTCTATGAAGTGCACCTCATTTAGTTTTGCAGAAACTTTGTGGGCATTTCCATGGGCTCAAGCATTTAGTCCTCATTCCTACTTCCTGCCTCATTTGCCCCTCAAACATGGAGGAGAATTGCTTTATCTGCCCAAGTCCTCATCCTCTTCTACCTTTTCTTTGCAAATGAAGCTGGAGGTCTCTCTCCCCTACCCAGCCTGTATGGACAGGTCCTCTCTGATTTCCCCTCTTACCTTCCTTACCACGTCTCCTCCTCTCATCCCCCAGAGAGAGACTTCTGCTTAACACATGTGTATCCTCACATTTTAAACTGTGTCATACAATTTATGGTGACGGTTTTCAACCCTATCAGATGCGATGTTCCATTTTATCACAAGTGTTATGTGATACTCCCTTTACTGTCCTGAAATGAAATTAACAGATGATATAACTTACGTACATTATTTCAAGAAAAAAAATCAATATGATGCCATAACTGTAATATAAAGGAAATAAAAGGAAAGTCATTTGTAATAAAATAATATGTATTAAGAAAGGCTACCTGGAATACATAATAAATTAAGCAGAAACTTGTACTTACCTATAATTATAATGAACAATTTTGGGTTTAAAAGAAAATGATTTTTTTAAGTTCCATGCAATAAATACAAGAATATAAAAGAAGAGAGGCAGAAGTTGATGCTAAAATAAAAACTCAGGTTTGGATAAATAATAACTGATCAAACTTCTTTGTGAAAGAAATAGAGGAAAACAATTTTAATTAGAAAGAAAATGCCAAGACAAATTACAGACTGTCAAAATGGAAACATGAGAAGTGTGATATTTTCATAAATGACCTGAGCCTTATTTATAAGTGAAGGATCAACATTTCCCTTGGGTAATGACATGCAACAAGGTCATGATAAATACTAAAGAAAACACCTCTTAGCCTAAAATCCCATTGGCCTTTCGGCAATTTTCTATTTTACTCTCTTTAATAGTCACATACATTTAGAAAACAAAACAATATGCTTTCTCCAAAGCAAATAAAGAGAAAAAAGTATCCAAGGAAAGCACCGAACTAAATTAGAACTATTCCAAAAATGGAATGGGGAGTGCCTTAGGATATATCATTATTAACACCTCAAGCAAAAAAAAATTCCATTGTAATACATTTTTAATCAAATACATCAATCTACAGTTTTTGCAACATCTGCAAATTTGAATGCTATTGTATAATGTGACCAAAATACATTAAAATAATTGCATTAGAGTCCTTGGCATTACTTTATAATAAGTGGACAGTAATTGTTCCTAAATTGCAGCTGAATCTCTGCAGAATTAGGTATTACATCTATATTAAGATAGAATGACTGTATCATGATTAATGATACTGTAATGAATACCAAAAGAATTAAATGATTACCCACTTATTCTGAAGTGTTAACCTTTTTTAACAGTTTTAGAATTCTGTTTCAAGAAAACTTTGCAATTAAACTTATGGCTAACTGTTTAGGAATTGGATTCAAAGACAAATACTGTTTAAAAGATCGACTTCATTAATGAGTAAATATTAAGATTTAAAAAAACACTTAGCTGAACTATCCACCTTAAATAACTAACAGCAGATGAGATGTTTAATACAACCGTGTAATTGAGGATACTTGGCTATAATGAAAATTTTCATGTTAACTCTTTTTCAAAATAATTCATACAAATCAGTTATGTGTTTGTGGTGACCTAGAAAAAAATAATAAACTGCATTACCCAGTTTCAGAGGAAAAGATGTTATTCAATTATCAGGCATTTTGGCACCTTTTAAAGAAATTATGAATAATAAAAGCATAAATTGTTATTTAATTGTTCATGGAAGATACTTATGTTATTATTTGCAGACACTTCTCAGGAAAAAAAGTCATAGCAATTCATTAGACCCAGACTTGGCAGTGTCTTAGTAAGGTAACCATGTATCTGAAAATGGACATTGAGCAAACATTTATGGAAAATGATTTTTTCCCTATTGTTTTAGTATTATTAGTTCCAAAGGTAAGTACAATACTGTACAAGATACTGTGGCCCTTAGAACTAGTCATTCTCAGTCCCATGAGTGATTTTGTACATGACTGAAAAATGCAAATGCTATTAAGTAAAGTAAGCATATAAGGAAAGGACAACTTTGAACTAGTGCTAAAACACCCACAAGCTTGTTTCTAATTTATCCACCAGTGATCTCTCTGGAATTTGTTTTCTATACATAGATTCAACATTTTTTTTCTGATTTGCCCTCCCAGTTCAAAAAAAAAAAAAGGAAGATAAATAAAATACTGAGAAAACATTTTGAACTCTTCAGAATAAACTAATTTATTTCCTCCAGTATTTATCACATGGTTAGAAACCCTGTCTCAATCTTCTCAGCAACTTAAGTATATATTGGAGAGAAATCTGAGCACGTAACATTGGGGTCACTGCCACTGACTAGCTACTGGTGTCTGCTAAATTTGCCCCAAGTCAATTTGTAACCTCCAAGAACAGAGATTATGTTTCAAATATCTTTGTTTTTATATTCCTGACAATACCTAGCAAAGGATTAGGTAGACAAGATATTCTCATAAAACATTTTTCACTTGATCAGGCTTACAGAATTCTGCTAGTTTTCATCCTATATTTCCCTAATGGATTATCTCAACTTTTCCTCCTTTAACCATCACTTTTTCATTGTTAGCCCCACCCCCTTTTCTTACAAAACTCCCTAGAAGTAGGATTTGGGCAGCGAAAGCTGGTGGGCCAAACCTATACTGCTGCCTGCTTTAGTAAATACGGTTGTACTGGACTACAGCTCTTCCTTTACTGCTGTTGCCTACTTCCGGGCTACAAAGGCAAAGTAGCTGGGACGTGACTCTTCAGCACACACAGCCCTAAGCACTCACGACCTGGCCCTTTCCAGGACAAATCTGCATTAGAACACAGATCCTCAGTGCCTTTGTACCGAGGAACATCTCTGCCCCTCAACTGAGTGCAGCTGGAAATGAGGACTAATGGGTAGATGGGGAATTACTTTTGATAGATTAATGGACAGATGTCAATAACCATGTTCCAATAATCCACTTGCAATAAACATTTCAAGTAGCCATAACCCTGCTTCTGGCCATAGACTCCCAAAGGGGAATCACTGGAAAGAGTGACCTATGGTCAACCACTTCATCTACCACGTGGTATGGATCCCCATTTTAATGTTAGCTGCTGATTATTAATCATCTGATAATTACTGAGCACGTTTGTTACCCTGCACCAGATACTTTATATACATTAGGTTATTTAGTCCCCCAGTAACCTTATGGAATTGGTCTACTTTACAAGTAACAAAACTGAAGTTCACGGAGTTAAAAGAACTTGTCTAAGAATATACAACTAGTAAAAAGCAGAACTGGAACTGAGCTCCAGCAGTGGGACTCCAGAGTCTGGGCGTGACACTGTGCTCACCCCAGCAATAATCTACACTTCCCCTCCCCACATACTCTTGATCTCCAGGCACTTGAACTAAAAAGTAAAAATTGGACTGTAGCAACAGAATAAGACATTCTTATTGCTTATATGAAACTTGCAAAAACTTGCAAAAAGTATCTCATTATTTTAAACTCCATAAAAATTATATTCTCAAATGTCATTTCTCTTTTGATCAAATGAGAAATAATACTTTCTATTTAAGCAGTTCAAATAGACTCTCTTCTGTAGCTTGAAAAATGAAGTTGTATCTCAAACTTATTAACAATGATTTTCCCAGCACAGGTGTGATATTAAAGTTGCTATTCTATTTTTTATAGAAACTTTATATTCTTAATAATATTTTTCATTACATGAATTTTTTAAAAGAATGAAAATTTATAAAAATAACATGTTTTCTTTTCAACTCAAGGAAAAAAAAATACTAAAAGCAAAGTCTGAGGTACATGGCAAAGCAGGCCCCTGATATCAGAGGATGTTTCCGGATGTAATTGGAAGGCTGTACCATTGAGGCTTCAAATCTCAAACGGAGGCATACGCAGGGCTAAGCAGGGAAGGCTATTAAGAAGTAAAGATGTCCCCTGGGATGCTGGATTGCAGAATGTGATGAAGGATCTAATGCGTCAAAGCTGATTCTATCATGTGGCATTCAAATCAGTCACTAACACCCTCAGTGACATATCTGCGAGGCTTCGCAGAGCACACCCTGATTCTGAAAATTGGGGAGAAAAATGACTTTAAAGATTTTGTAAAATATTAGCAAAGAATTCAATGATTGTAGCAGAAAGAAAGCATGAGATTATTAAGAATGACTTGTACTAAAATGACTGTTCTCTTCCTTTTTTTTTCAATAGACTCCTTATCTCTAGGAAATGACATAGGCCAAAGCATAAGGAAAGGGAAAAAAAGGAAAGAAGGGGCTGTTTTGTTTTGTTAATTAACTTCTTACAAATATTTTGTATACTGTTATTTATCTAAGCTCTTTCTTCTGGGTCTCGATTTCAATGTCCAAGCTCAAACTGTGTTTTGCATTAATACATCTCCCACCATCATTTTGTTCATGTCTTCTACTGCCTCCAGGAACATGCTAATTGGGTCATTTTTAATCAATAGGTCAGACAAGACAAGCATAAAACACACAAACCTAGATATATGCAAACATGCTTGTCTTTGTGAGTCCTTTCTATCAGAGGAGTCTGAAGTGTTACATATCTGGGACTGAGCTCTGGAGAACTGGATTCAGGCCCCAGGATTGCAATGAACTCAATGGATGACTTTGGAAATCTCCCCACTTGAAAAATGATGGATTTGGATCGAGGGTGTTCCTTCAGTTTTGATATTTTATCATCTGGGAGTCAGCTCTGCTACTTCACCTTACTTCTATAGTGCTGAAAGCTTGTTTCTTTTCATTTTCCCCAGTGAGAAAATGATTGATGGCTTTCCCCTTAGCAATCTCATTACATATTTTTACATATTTGTTGGTTATTATGTTTTCCCTCCATCACTTTTCCACATGAATGAACAGGATGAGTTATCTTCATCTTCAAAAGTTCCACCTTCATTTTTCACCATTTTCTTTTATGGCTACTTTCTGAATACTATTACCTAAAACCCATGGAGGATAGAGGTGTGAAGAGTGAACACTCTGGATTTAGACTGCCTAGGTTTGAAACCACTTGCTCAAGGTGAAATGTGAGACAGGTCACTTAAGATGGTTAAGCTTAAGTATTCTTATTTATAAAGTTAGTATTATAATAATGTCAAACTCTGCAGTTATCGCGAGACAAAGGAGAGAACACACCTTCGGCATACACTGGACACCAGCCATACAGCCGACATACGATGTGGATGTTGGAGCTGCTGTTTCTGACGCCTCCTCATCGGCACCATGTCACAGAAAACGAATGCTTTCAAAGGACTGACCCAAATGAACACTAAACAAGACCAAAGAGAAACAACTCCATCCACTGTGGGAGTCATAGTATTTTCTCTTTAATAATAAACTAAATGACTAAGGTAACTTCTATTTTTGATCATATCCCATGCGCTTGTTTCAAATGCCCATGAAAGTGAACTTAGGAACAATCTTTCATATTTCTGGATATAAGCTGACCCTCCTGAGTGGGCAGAGGTTTCTTGCCTTCTTGACCTGAAACAAAATCATTTGAACAACTGAGAAAACTATAAATTAAAAAAATATATAACTAAATTGTGATTTTTTCTTAACTGACAGAAAAATCAGTCAGCTCCAGCACTGCTTCTGGCTGGACACAACACAGCACCAGAGATGTGGCTACAAATCCACCAGAACTTCTACCTGCTGAAACTTTTATTTCTGCCAAATGATTAACTTGCACATCCTTGACTATGCCTCCCATGACTGATCAGTAAACTGGAGGTATTACTGGTGAAATCAGCATTTCATTGCTTGATAGAGGAGCTCATAGCTTCCAAATTTGAAGTTGGTGGATTCCTCCTAAGCAACCATATTTGTTACACTGGCATGAGATGTAGGTTTTAGAATCCTGAGTGTGCAAAACCGTACACAGAACTGACCTCAACATCAGGGATTTGCAGAAGGCGACAGTGAGACTGACTGTGTTTTCCATTTAGATCTAATTTCTGCTTTTTTTCTTCTTGATTCCCTTCAGGATACGAGCCCATTATCCTATCTATCACTGGTCTAATCTACCTTTTCCTGCGGCTTTTTATGTATTTATCTTCTTATGCTACAACACACTTAGCCTTTTTTATCCACACACATCCTTCCTAAACACTCGAAGAGTTACACACTGGGATTCCTTCAGCTGTTTCCTTTAGGACTCTTACGTGAATTTCACCAAACCTCAATGATTTCAACACATTCAATCACTGAAGTGTTCCTTAACTTGCTTGCTCCAGATGAGAACTCAGCGACGTGCTCATTAACTGTTACTGTATTAGCATCCTTTGACTATTAACTTCTGTACTGAAGGCTGAAGAGAAGAGCTGTTAATGATTCCATAGCCTTCCTGCCATGTGCCTGCCCGTCTCTCTCTCTCTCTGTCTCTCCCTCTTCCTAATAAGTGCCAGGCTTTCTTCTCTGGGAGCGTGCTCTTCTGCCCTGTAGATGCGTGCAACCATTCTGTTTCACCTCATTCTCTGGGAAAATCACATTGTGTCTTCTTGTATTTTCTGCTCTATACTTTTAACTCTTCATATTGTACAGATATCTTTAGACTCCTCCAGTTGCACCTAAAATATTTATTTCCTCATTAAAAATTCTTTATGAACATAAATATCCTCATAGGATTTCTTTATTTTTAACATTCTACCAGTGAACACAGATGCTTAGAATCACTAGATTTAATAAGGGATATTACTTTTTATTTACTTGTTGGTTTAGAAAGGAAATAGATGGACATAATCTTTTGGGAAATTCTAATTGTTCTCATCTGTAAGAGGATAAAACAAAAATTTTCATTCAAAGCTATCCATCTGATTTTTATCATTCCACCTGGGAACACTTTATCCACTTACGCCTTTGAACTTTTTATGTCCGTCCATTCCCTCTCTCTGCTTTAGCCATTTTGTGTTAGTAGGCCCTTCATTCAAACAGCCCAGACACACAGTCAGCCCACTGTGCGTTCCACCACACTGACCAGTGGTACCACTAAACTCTAAGAGAACACACTAGTTTGCATGATTAAATCCAGTGAACCCAATGGTGTACAGTACATGCCCACAGGTACAGGACCAAATGGGCAGAGGGTCAAAAGGACGATCTATACAACACCTGTTCAAAAAAAAGTATTTTTATTGTTGCTATATTTAAACTTCCTGCTTATGTTCTTGGCTTAAAAGAGTTTTTTTTTTCTCTCTCCCAACATGTTATATTAAGCTTTCATAGTCATGAGAATAAAACATAAATCCTTTCACTCATGCTAGCACATGTGTTCTTCCCACCTACCCACCCTCCTCACACTTTATTCCTTCTCTGCCTTGGCAGCTATCATCCGTATTAAGAAAGGGAATAAAAACACAGGAAGCTGACTGTATTGGAGAAGGGAAGCATAATGTGGGCTACACCAGGGATAACTTTCAGGAGCTACCAAGAAAGAGGGGCCGCCCCACCACATCTTTGGGAGGCATAAGGACCAGCAATGCTGGCTTCGTGGGCAATTATTCGAGGCACACTTATTAGGCACCTGTCCAGGTGCTGTTTTACCTTCTCCAGAGGGGAAATAAATGTTTTCTTCCCACTCATGTAGATGCCAAATAAAGGTCACCCTGTTTCAGAAAGCATGTGAAGAGTGATATTTAAGTTCAGTCATTTTTTAAGTAATGACTTTCTTCTTTTCTTTAATACTGTTGGGAAGTGGTGAGGCAGAACTTGTTTGACTATAGAAATAGCAGTTTTTAAAAATATGGTTTGACCAGACTATTGAAATAGGGAACAGAACTGTGAAAACAGCTGCTTTGGAAGTTTGAAAATTTTTATTGACTCATAAAATGTTACACTGAGAAAGAACCTAAGAATTTATGATAGAAGTGAGGAAACTGAGGCCCCAGGAAATTAGGGAAATCACTCAAGGTCATTCAGCATCTAATTCACAGGGCTAGAGCCAAAGTGAGAACCAGTCTGGCGGGTTTTCCAGAGTGTGCCATGGCCTCACTTATTTCTTTTCAAATGTCAATCTTTTTGTTAACCTGGCCCTATTTGGGAGCAGTTTTAGCCTACTCCACTGCTGCTGGAATCCAAAGCAGTGCCATATGAAAAGGTCACTTTTAAATAACCCAAGCTTCCAAGACACTGGGTGAGAAGGGATCTGCTAAGAGCTCTTGCTGCCTTCTGGGAAACCCACAGCAAATCCTCTACACTCTGCAAAGTCCAAAGGGTACGAGGGACCACAACCAGCTCCCACAGCTCCAACTCATCACCTAACTTGACAGGTTAAAAGGGCACTGATGGGCTCCAGCTGGTTCTATGGGTCACATCTGCCACCACAAGTCCAATCAAGGACTCAGTACCCATGTATTTTACATTAAAGCTGTATTATGGCACAGTTGTAGGACATTGTACTAATTACATTTTGGAAACTTGAATTCCAGCTCAAAAGCGTAGAGCAGCTCACTACTTAAAGGCGCTTTGCAATAAAGCTGTACAAAATGTAATTAACATGCATTAATTTAATGTTCGTCAATCCATATGCTCATTTGCTGAATTTTCATACTGAGAGCTTTGTGAAATACTGGCCCATCTGCACAGAGTAGAGAAAATGCCTTAACAAACCACCCCCGGCCCTCAGATCAGTTCTAGAAGCCCATCCATGATGAGCAGCTCCAGTCAGACACTTACTGAGCGCCCACGATAAGGTGGGTCTTATATTATGTTCTGTGGATACAGCAGATAGAGCCCTCACTCATGGAAGCTCATATCTAGGGAAATAGATCTTTAAAAAATAAGCTATGTCTATGTTTATTGCAGCATTATTTACGATAGCCAAGATATGGAAGCACCCTAAGAGTATGTGATAGAAGAATGGAAAAAAGATAAGGCACATATGTACAGTGGAATATCAGCCATAAAAAAGAATGAAATCTTTCCATTCACAACACCAAGGATGGACCTAGAGGGTATTATGCTAGTGAAATAAGTCAGACAGAGAAAGACAGATACCATATGTTTTCACTTACATGTGGAATCTAAAAAACAAACAAATGAACAGATAAGAAAAAGCAAAAAACAAAACAGAAACAGACTCATAAATACAAAGACCAAAGTGCTGGTTGCCAGAGGGGAGGAGAGTGGGGACATGGGAAATATAGGTGAAGGGGATAAAGAGGTTCAAACTTCCAATTAAAAAACAAGTAAGTCACAAGGATGAAAAGTACAGCATATTGAATAGTCAGTAATATTGTGATAACTTTGTATGGTGACAGATATTAACTAACACTGAGGTGAACATTTTGTAACATACATAATTGCCAAATCACTATGTTGTGCACATGAAGTTAATATAATATTGTATGTCAGCTATGCTCAAATTAAAAAAAAAATAAGTTAGGGCCTCATCTAAAGGGTTTTGTTGGGAATCATTTCACCATCTTCTTATTTCTGCCCACCTAGAAAGCATAGTGCTCTAAGGTAGGAAACAACCTTAAATGTTATCTAGTCAATCTCCCTAGCCCTGGGCAAGAGTAAGATTTATCCACTCTTGTCATTTAAAAAATAAGCCTCTTTCCAACAGTTTAATATTGAACCATCTTTACCATTAGAACACAGTTATATCACTTCCAGCCTAAAGCCCCCATGCTGCAATTCATTTATTGACTCTTCCCTTCTTTTATTGACTCTGAAGAAAATCATGAGCATTTGATAACACCACTAATTTAACTTAAACAACATCTTAGTTTCCTGTTTTCTGGGATCCACAGGGGTTTGACTTATAATTAACACTATTATGACCCCCAATATAAAAATTTATTTAATATTCAAGGAAATTATGCCATTGCTTATAATTTTTATCAAATCTATATTCATTCTTTTTTGCCTTCTTCCACATCTTGTTAAGGTGTAACCATTTACTTTTATGCTGATTTGCACAAAGCAATTCCACCAAAACCTTTCTGAGACTGGATAAAAGTCCCTGATCATCTATCTCAAATTACACAAACATTAACTTAAACAATGTAACTTGAGCATCTCAGGATAAAAGTACTTTCAGATTTTTTTTTTTTGGCTGTAATATAATACAGTGATGAGGTGTTACGTGCTGCTGAATTTATAGAAACAAAATTCTACAAAATAATTTGGAAATAATATGTGCTACTAAAACCAAAATATTATAAATTAGCTTTGGTAATAAATCAAGGAATCAACAACTTTCAACCACTAAATCAGTAATGCTTTCTTAGAGAATCATGAGAATTATATTTCCCATGTGCTTGTAAATGTAAACAGAATTATTAAATAGTTACCACCAAGGATACAGAAAGTAGAACACTGGAATGTATCAAATTCATAATGTTGCTCTCCTAAAAAAATGTCATTTATAATTTTCAAAGGGGCTTTAAAAATCTAGGTTTTATTTAAGTATATCTGTGTGCTACAAAGAAATAGCTATAGTAATTTCAAGTTTGATGTTCTTTTAAAGGCCTTTTGCAAATGAAGCATACTTTTGAATTCAAGTAATTAAGGGCATTCAAAGCATTTATCAAGAATTGGTTCTATCAGGCATTCTCAATAGAATCAAACTTTACTGAAAAAATATGTAAAACCAAGTATCAAAACATTTCCATGCAAATATGTTAAGGAAAAGTCCTAAAATGAAGCTAAGGAAAAAGAAAAAAAAAAAAAGGAACGGCAACATAAATTCAATTATTTTGCCAAGTAGCCACAGAAACATGTAGAAACACAGTCATTCAAGTAAATAAATTATTCTCATTTTGCTTCTAGCTGACACAAATGACTCATTTCCTTGGACTTGATACAAGAAGGCTTCACAGCAAAAGAAGAAATGCAATCAAAGAGAGAAAAGCACATTACTCATCGTCTGCTTGTCTGGCAGTAACTGGGGTTTACTATCATTCCTCACTCTCCATAGTCTTGCAGGAGATGCTTATGGTCCAGGCTCTTACATGCTTAAATGATCTCATTCATAGACTCAATTTCCTTTGTGGGCTCTTGCAACAATTCTCCGTGGTGGCAAAGTGCCTCTCGTTTGTTGTCATTAATAAAGTATTGAAGTTTGCAAATTACGTACTTCAAAAAGCTAATTCAGGCTTATTTCTAAAATAAGCAGGCGTGATCAAAATATTTACGCTAGCAGGGCCTGGCTTGGGCAAACCAGAAAGTCCTGAGGGGTTGCCACTGTCCCATGTGCTGAATGGTGGAAAGGTCCAGAGGAGGGAAAAGTAATGTATTAGTGCACAGGGCCTGACAGGAGGGAAGCTTAAGGAACCTCAGCTTTCATCCACAAGGAGTAAGTATTTTGGCATTTTAATAACCCAGTATATCCATCTATAAGTGTGGGGGAAAGGTGAGTATCATTTTTAATAAGTGTATTAGCTTACTGCTGTGTTTTCTTGAACAGGAAAGGAAAGGGAATGACATGCCAGAAATTTCACATAACCCACAGTTTTACTAACCTGTGAACCAAGGAAGTATGGAGTTTGTGTGTTCCACATCCAAATGTATGAAGGCTGTGTGACAGCTCTGCCTCCCACTCTCACATACTGTGTTGGTCAGCTTGGGCTGCCATAACAACCACACAGACAGGGGCTTAAACAGCATAAATTTATTTTCCCAGAGTTCTGGAGGCTAGAAATCCAAGTTCAAGGGCTCCTTAAGGTTAGTTTCTGGTGAGGAATCTCTTCCTAGCTTGCAGATGGTCACCTTTTTCCTGTGTGCTCACAGACAGAGGACAAGCTCTGGCATATCCTCCCCTTCTTAAAAGGGAACCAGCCCTCGTAGACTGGGACCCCACCCTTACGATCCCACCCACCTTACTTACCTCCCTAAAGGCCCCATGGCTAAATGTGTCACACTGGGGGTTAGGGCTTCAATGTACAGATTTGGGGGAGATACAGTTCAGTCCACAACATGCACCAAGTGAGAGAATGAGAAAGTAAAAGAGACCTGCTCCAATACATTCTCTCCTCTGACCAATTTAAGTGAATTCAGAATCATTGGTGCAAGCAAAGAGCCCTTTCAAAGCAGACTGCCACTACAGAATCGCCTGTCCATACACTCATCCCTAGACAGATGTCACTGAGGCCTGGACCACACTGACTAAACCCACACCTATCCACTGCCACTGTGTGTCCAGCCTGTCAGCCAGCAAATCTTGTTGGGTACCAAGTGTACTCCAAGACCAACAGGATGTACAAGAGGTATGAGAGCCATAGAGTTTGGAGGAAGATGAGTGTATGTATGAATCAGCCAGTGAATAAGGTGAGATGTTTCCATTTAATCCATGTGAACCAGTCTTCATAACAGCCATAGGTAGAACACCACACTACAAATACTCTTGTGCCTGCTGCTTCCTCAGACCTCCCAGCCATCATGTCCATGGAAACAAAAACGATCTCCCTCACAGCAGCATGATCCAAAGAAGATAAGCTCCTGGTACCTTTAGTGCAGGGAAGAGCAATTTAAGTGGAATGTTTCTTCTTTATTGTAATCAGTTACAATTCCACTCAAGACCTCATTCATACTGGACTGTGATGAACATTTGGTAGACAGGATGCTTACATGAAAAATACATAATAGTGACCAATAGGCAAATTAGTGGAGAGTCACACGACATTTTAATTCTAGGAAAAGAGGAACATAGCAGAGTATGAGTAGTAGAACCCCTCAAAAATAGAAACTAAGATTCCAGGTGAATTAAGAGTGTATGACAGGATATTGAAACAGAATTCTGGGTGGGACACAGAAATAGAAAATTCTCCATAAAAGAAAATGGGAAGATCAGGGTAAGTACAACATATAGAAGGAGTATAAAATTTGCAAGTGCAGTACAAAAGTTATTACTTCCTTTCTGGTATGCTCTTAGCTCTCTGAACCTAAGCTGACTTATCTTTAAGTAGGTACGATGTTCTCTACTTCACTGGTTAACTGCAAGGATTAAGTAAGTACATGTACAGACACACACACACACACACACACACACACACACACACACACAATCTGTAACACTCTCTGATATGCAGTAAAAACACTCACAGATATCTGTTGAAGGAGTAGATCACGGTATAATTAGTAGCTATACTTCTGATCCTAATGCTCAGCTGAAACCACCAGACACAGAAATGCCAATGCCATCTGCAATAAGGCACAGAAGTACTGGAGTCTCTTCCAAGCCTTTGTGGAGACAGATGAGTACAAGTATTTGGTTTAATATGAAATTATTGTCAGCACTGCTCTACAGTTTACCTCCTATAAATATTCCAATGCCACAAAATTGGGCCCCAGGTCACCATGGTGGAACAGACAGCCCCACAACTGGTTGTCTTATTTCTATCAGAGCTAACCCAGGGCCAGATGTTTGCACAGAGCCTACTGCTGGCTTTATACATTCAGCACTGTTCAGAATGAAACTTGTCCCCAGATGACAGGACAGAGGGCAGCCAGGCCAGTTATTCTTGCTGTATTCTGTTCCCAGCTGTTCCATGGGATTACACTTCCTTGTCCTAAGAAAGTTTTCTGCCAACTCAGAACAGGCTTTCTCTCACTACTCATGGTATCACTGGTATTGCAGAGTTCAGGAGGCAGGCTGTGCCCCTACTTGGGTGCTGCTCAAGTAAGACTCATCTCTTCCTTTAAGGATGGTTGGGAAAATTAGTCTGCTCTGTTTTGGCTTTTATCTTTCTTATGTTTTGAGCTGGTGTAACATTCCACAAAGTGGATGGGCAGCTAAATCCTCTGAAATTGATAAGTATACTTTGAGAGCAAAAAAGCAACTTTTATAAAAGACTAATACCCAGTTCATATTTCAGTTACATTGTTGCTAATATTTGCAAATGTCAAAAGCAATGAAAAATGTCAAACCATGTGAGCAAAATTAAGGGTTTCTTATAAGGTTTGTAAAATACAACCTAACAGACCCCTATGCCAGGCAGAAGATGTCAAGTTCTATGCCCTGCATTTTAGAGGGCTCTGCTCTGACCCTCCTGTAAACACCCTTGCCACCAGGTACCCTTTCCACCAGGTGAGGACTCCCCAGGGTCAAAAGGATGTGCCCACGCAGGATCTGTGCCTCCTCTCTCCCCATAATGCCCTGGGTTCTTCTGAACCTGGAATTTCCTTCCAAATAGCCCTGCGCCTGCTTCCAGGACCTGCATGGACTTCTGTACACACTGAGCCTCAAGAAGTGGGTACGAACAGGGTATAGATGTGAAAGCTGGGGTATGCGTACAGGTGCCCAAGGGCACCTGGTTGTTTGGGAAGATGGGGAAGGGACAGAAAGAGAGCTGACCAAAGCATTAGGCTGCAGGCTGCGGTTCGGCAGCAGTTGTCCTGAAACCACCACGAGCCAGCACAAAACACCAAGGATTCTGAGCATTTTAAACAAAAATTTGTTCTTCCAGGATAATGAAGGTTATTCATCCAGGTAAGGGAGGAGACATATTTTATTTGGCAGTATGCTGGCTTGATTTAGAACATTTACATTTTTAAACACATGGAATGGGGGCCACCTCGTGTCCTCTTGTTCAAGGCTTCATAAATGTTAGGGGTGGGGCTGTTATCAGAATTCATGTCAGAAAATGACAGGCTTATAAATGAGAGAGTAATTGTATTAATTCTTCTAATTTCTTTAGCTATACTAAGATTACAGGTAATAATCCATAACAATATCTGGATTAAAGATGGTGGCATGAGAGGTGAGACACAGGCTACCTGCTAAAACTGCATATATTATGAAACTATAATTGATACAACTAATCCTGAAAGAGTAACAGGAAAGAGGACTGTGCCACGCCAGACTGCATACACCTGGAGAAAAGAGCAGACCTCATAGAACAGGGTAATGTACTAAAGCTGTGGCCTGGCAGGACCCAAGCCCTTCCCAAACCACAGCTCACTGGCCGGAGGAAGAGAAACGGAGCGGGGAAGACGTAGAGGCCTGGGACTGCTGAATACCTAACTCCGGAGATCTGCTCTGGGAGCACAAACCTACATTTCATGGTGCTTGCATGCTCTTGTGATTACGGAGTTGGAAAGCTAAGACAGGCAGAAATCCTGGAGGAACAGAGATTCCAGCTGCTTGTGGAAAGCAGGGACCCATATCCAGCTGCTCTGGGACAAAAGAAAGGTGGGCAGACTGAGAGACTTCCTAACAAGGAAGCCCTTAGTAAAACGGCTGCTAAAGAGGCAAGGATTGCACAGAGCTTACTGCTCAGGAGAGAGGATAGGTACACAAAAGTGTCCAGGTGCACTATGCCCAGCAGGTTGAGAGCTTTGTCATATAGACTCTTATATTTAAGGAAGAAAAAGAAATCTTCCTCCTTAGATGATCTTCAGATGCTCCAGCTCCCTGCCTGGCTACACAGCTCCAAGGACCCTCTCTGTGATACGGAGCCTACTGCGCCTTTCTTCTTGCCAGCCCCCCTGGATCACAAACCAGCAAACCCTACCCTGGCGATAGCCCAGCCAGAGGGAAGATCTGTCTACAGCAACTACAAACACAAAGCATAGAGGCTTATACCTCTGTGTTCGGCCCACTGGTCCAGGCAGAGGAGCCAGGCATTGTAGCAAGAAATCAGGAAAGAGCTCTTTCCTCCCCACAGGCACCAATATCACTCCCCTGTGACCTCGACATTGCTTCAGGGGCTGAGCAGCTCCAGGGAGTAGAGCATCTGGGTACTAGAGGGCGCCATACACAAATATGAAATGCCAAAGGAACTTGGTTCAGAGTAAAATCATTAATATAACTCCTGAGAAAGATTTAAATGACATTGACCTCATGACTCTTCCTGAAAGGGAGTTCAAAATAAAAATCATTAACATGCTCATGGAGGTACAGAAAGATGTACAAGAACTCAGTAATGAATTTTGATCAGAGATCCAATCGTTGAAGAGCACAATGGACGGTATTAAAACCAGATTGGATCCAGTGAAGGAGATGATAAATGAAATAGAAACTAGAGAAGAGGAATACAAAGAAGCTGAGGCACTGAGAGAAAAAAGGATCTCTAAGAATGAAAGAATATTGAGAGAACTGTGTGACCAATCCAAATGGAACAATATTCGCATTATAGGGGTACCAGAAGAAGAAGAAGAAGAGAAAAAAAGGGATAGAAAGTGTCTTTGAGGACGTGATTGGTGAAAACCTCCCCAGTCTGGGGAAAGAGATAGTCTCTCAGGCCAAGGAGGTGCACAGATCTTCCAACACAAGGGACCCAAAGAAAACAACATCAAGACATATAGTAATTAAAATGGCAAAGATCAAGGATAAGGACAGACTATTAAAAACAGCCAGAGAGAGAAATAAGATCATATACAAAGGAAAGCCCATCAGGTTATTATCAGACTTCTCAACAGAAACAATACAGGCCAGAAGGGAGTGGCATGATATATTTAATGCAATGAGGCAGAAGGGCCTTGAACCAAGATTACTTTATCCAGCAAGATTATCATTTAAATTTGAAGGAGGGATTAAACAATTCCCAGATAAGCAAAAGCTGAGAGAATTTACCTCCCACAAATCATCTCTACAGTGTATTTTGGAGGGACTGCTATAGATGTAAGTGTTTCTAAGGTTTAATAGCTGTCACCAGAGGTAATAAAAACACAGTAAAGAAAGTAGAACAGTTAATTACTAAGAAAATGCAAAATTAAATTAACTATCCCCAAAGTCAATCAAGGGAGAGACAAACAGTACAGAATATGATACCTAATATATAAAGACTGGAGGAGGAAGAATAAAGAGGAAGAAAAAATAAAGAACCTTTAGACTGTGTTTGTAATAGTATATTAAGTGAGTTAAGTTAGACTCTTAGATAGTAAGGAAGTAAATGTTAAACCTTTGGTAACCACGAATCTAAAGCCTGTAATGGCAATTAGTAGATATCTATTGATAATCACACTAAATGTAAATGGTCTGAATGCACCAATCAAAAGACACAGAGACACTGAATGGATAAAAAAACAAGACCCATCTATATGCTGCCTACAAGAGACTCACTTTAACCCAAAGACATACACAGACTAAAAGTGAAGGGATGGAAAAAGATATTTCATGCAATTAATAGGGAGGAAATAGCAGGAATTGCAGTACTTGCAAAATACACTTCAGAACAAAAAAGCCACAAGAGACAAAGAAGGACATTACATAATGATAAAGGGGTCAATCCATAAAGAAGATATAAACATTATGAATATCTATGCACCAAACACAGAAGCACCTACATATGTGAAACAATAAAAACAGAATTAAAAGGAGAAATAGAATGCAATGCATTCATCCTAGGAGATTTCAACACTCCACTCACTCAGAAGGACAAATCAACCAGACAGAAAATAAGTAAAGACACAGAGGCACCGAACAACACATTAGAACAGATGGACCTAACAGATATCTACAGAACTCTACACCCAAAAGCAGACCACAAAGGTATGAAACTAGAAATGAATTACGCTAAGGAAAATGAAAAATCCCAAAAACACAAGGAGGATTCACAACATGCTCCTAAATAACCAATAGATCAATGACCAAGTAATATATGGAGATAAATGGCAACAATGATTCAACACAAAATCTGTGGGATGCAGCGAAGGCCATGCTAAGAGGAAAGTATATTGCAATAAGGCCTACCTCAGAAAGAAGAACTTTCCCATATGAGCAGTCTAAACTCACAATTAACAAAACTAGAAAAAGAAGAACAAATGAGACCCAAAGTCAGTAGAAGGAGGGATATAATAAAGATTAGAGCATAAATAAATAAAATCGAGAAGAATAAAACAGTAGAAGGGATGAATGAAAGCAAGACCTGGTTCTTCGAGAAAAATAAACAAAATAGATAAACCCGTAGCCAGACTTATCAAGAAAAAAAGAGAGTCTACTCACATAAACAGAATCAGAAATGAGAAAGGAAAAATCACTATGGACAGCACAGAAAATACAAAGAACTATTAGAGAATACTATGAAAAATTATATGCTAACAAACTGGATAACCTAAAAGAAACGGACAACTTTCTAGAAAAATACAACCTTCCAAAGCTGCCCAGAAAGAAACAGAAAATCTCAACAGACCAATTACCAGCAACGAAATTGAACTGCTAATCAAAAACTTACCTAAGAACAAAACCCTTGGACCAGATGGCTTCACCATTGAATTTTATCAAACATTTACTGAAGACCTAATACCCATCCTCCTTAAAGTTTTCCAAAGAGGAGAAGAAAATGGAAAACTTCCAAACTCATTCTATGAGGCCAGCATCACTATAATACAAAAACCAGGCAAAGACACCACCAAAAAAGAAAATTACAGACCAATATCCCTGATAAACATAGATGCAAAATACTCAACAAAATTTTAGCAAACCAAATTCAAAAATACATCAAAAAGATCATCCATCATGATCAAGTAGAATTTATTCCAGGGATGCAAGGATGCTGCATCATTCGAAAATCCATTAACATCATCCACCACTACAGCAAAAAGGAGGACAAAGCCATGTAACCATCTCCATTGATGCTGAAAAAGCATTTGACAAAATTCAACATCCATTCATGATAAAAACTCTCAACAAAATGGGTACAGAGGGAAAATACTTCAACATAATAAAGGCCATAGATGACAAACCCATAGCCAACATTATACTTAACAGTGAGGTGCACAAAGCTTTTCCTTTAAGATCAAGAACAAGACAAAGGTGCCCACTCTTCCCACTTCTATTCAACATAGTACTGGAGGTCCTAGCCATGGCAATCAGACAACACAAAGAAATAAAAGGCATCCAGATTGGCAAGGAAGAAGTTAAACTGTCCCTGTTTGCAGATGACTTGATATTGTACATAAAAAGCCCTAAAGAATCCACTCCAAAAGTACTAGATCTAATATCTGAATTCAGCAAAGTTGCGAGATACAAAATTAATACGCAGAAATCTGTGACATTCCTATACACTAACAATGAACTAGCTGAAAGAGAAATCAGGAAAAGAATTCCATTCACAGTTGCATCAAAAAGAATAAAATACCTAGGAATAAACCTAACCAAGGAAGTGAAAGACCTATACTCTGAAAACTACAAGACACTCATGAGAGAAATTAAAGAAGATCCCAATAAATGGAAACACATCCCGTGCTCATGGATAGGAAGAATTAATATTGTCAAAATGGCCATCCTGCCTAAAGCAATCTAAAGATTCAGTGCAATTCCTATCAAAATACCAACAGCATTCTTCAACGAACTAGAGAAAATCATTCTAAAATTCATATGGAACCACAAAAGACCCCGAATACCCAAAGCAATCTTGAGAAGAAAGAATAAAGCTGGGGGTATTATGCTCCCCAACTTCAACCTCTACTACAAAGGCACAGTACTCAAGACAATTTGGCACTGGCACAAGAACAGATCTATAGACCAATGGTACAAACTAGAGAGCCCTGATATAAACCCAACCATATATGGTCAATTAATATATGATAAAGGAGCCATGGACATACAATGGGAAAATGACAGCCTGTTCAACAGCTGGTGTTGGCAAAACTGGACAGCTACATGTAAGAGAATGAAGCTGGATTATTGTTTAACCCCATACACAAAAGTAAATGCAAAATGGATCAAGGACCTGAATGTAAGTCATGAAACCACAAAACTCTTAGAAGACAACATAGGCAAAAATTTCCTGAATATAAGCATGAGCCACTTCTTCCTGAATGCATCTCCTCGAGCAAGGGAAACAAAATAAAAAATGAACTCATGGGACTACATCAAACTAAAAGGTTTCTGTATGGCATAGGACACCATCAACAGAACAAAAAGGGATCCTACAGAATGGGAGAATATATTTGTAAATGACATATCTGACAAGGGGTTAACATCCAAAATATATAAAAAACTTACATTCCTCAACACACATAAAGCAAATAACCCGATTAAAAAATGGGCAGAGGATATGAACAGACAGTTCTCCAAAGAAGAAATTCAGATGGCCAACAGGCATATGAAAAGATGCTCCACATCACTAATTATCAGGGAAATGCAAATTAAAACCACAGTAAGATATCACCTCACACCAGTAAGGATGGCCAGCATCGTAAAGACTAAGAACAACAAATGCTGGTGAGGATGCGGAGAAAGGGGAACCCTCCTACATTGCTGGTGGGAATGTAAGCTAATTCAATCATTGTGGAAAGCAATATGGAGGTTCCTCAAAAAACTAAAAATAAAAAGACCATTTGACCCTGGAATCCCACTCCTTGGAATTTACCCAAAGAATACAACTTCTCAGATTCAAAAAGTCACATGCACCCCTATGTTTACTGCAGCACTTTTTTACAATAGCCAATATATGGAAGCACCCTAAGTGTCCATTAGTAGATGAATGGATAAAGAAGAGGTGGTACATATACAAAATGGAATACTATTCAGCCGTAAGAAAGAAACAAATCCTACCAGTTGCAACAACATGGATGGAGCTGGAGGATATTATGCTCAGTGAAATAAGCCAGGTGGAGAAAGACAAGTGCCAAATGATTTCCCTCATTTGTGGACTATAACAAGGAAGCAAAACTGAAGGAACAAAATAGCTGCAGACTCAGAGACTCCAAGAAGGAACTAGTGGTTACCAAAGGGGAGGGGTGTTGGAGGGTGGGTGGGGAGGGTGAGGGAAGGGGATTGAGGCGTATTATGTTTAGTACACATGGTGTGCGGAATCACGGGGAAAACAGTGCAGCACAGAGAAGGCAAATAGTGAAATCTGTGGCATCTTACTATAGTGATGGACAGTGACTGCACTGGGGTATAGGGAGGACTTGATAATATGGGTAAATGTAGTAACCACATTGATTTTTCATGTGAAACCTTCATAAGAGTGTATATCAATAATACCTTAATAAAGAATAAAAATAAAAATAAAATAAAAAATAAATAAAAAGGAAAAAAATCCATAACAAGAAATAGCATGTTTCTGAGGTATTTTCTTTTTTTTTAATGAAAAACTAAACATCTACAAAACTAGAGGTCATAGTATAAGAAACCCTCATGTGCCTATCACACAGCTTAATTAAAACCAACTTGAGGCCAATTACGTTTCACCTTACTCCTAACCCTCCCTCCAGCTTATTTAAACCAAATCATATGTTTATATCTGTATGTATATTTAGATTATGAAGACTCTGAAAAAATATAACACTTTTCTTTCTACAGTTTATTCAAATCAGTATCCACCTGAGGTCCACACAATGTCTCTTGAGACTGTTAATCTACCAGTTGTCTTCCCACCTCCTTTTTCTTTCTTGTAGTTTATTTGTTGAGGAAACCAGGTTGTTGGTCCTGGTAGAATTTCCCATAGTTTGGATTTTGCCCAACGTATTCTCATGATGTTTCCTTTGAATTGGTCATTAGATCTACCATCTTGATTCGATTTGGGATGATTTTTTGGCAAGATGGTTTCATCCATGGTGCTGGGTATTGAAACAGGAGACAGTATATCAGGTACCTGTTTCTCCCTGTGATGATCACTGCCTAAATCCATTATTTCATTAGGAGCTTCAAAACATATTCTAATATATTCTAATTATATCACTTTTTCCATTTATTAGCTGAAATATCCACTAAAGAAAAACTTGCGCCTTAGTAGTGATTTAGTTATACTTCTTAAAGGAAAGACAGGATGAATGCTTGATTTTTTCCTTTATTTATCTGTTTTGAAAATAATGAGGAGGTGCCCGAGCATCCTACACTGCTAGTGTTCACATTGTTTATCACTATGAGCACAGGATTTAAACAGCTGCTGCATGTCAGTAGGCTGCAGATATTATTCCTGCTGATGCACAGATCCAGGTATTTGTGACAGGGTGTGGAGAGCAGTTTCAAATTGGATAATGAGTCCTTTTTTTTTTTTAGGGTATTACTGATATACACTCTTATGAAGCTTTCACATGAAAAAACAATGTGGTCACTACATTCACCCATATTATGAATATTATGAAGTCCCCCCCCATACCCCATTGCAGTCACTGTCCATCAGTGTAGTAAGATGCCAAAAAATCACTGTTTGCCTTCTCTGTGCTACATTGTATTCCCCGTGAGCGCCCACACCATGTGTACTAAACATAATACCCAACAATCCCCTTCTCCCACCCTCCCAACCCACAGTCCCACACCCCTCCCCTTTGGTAACACTAGTTCCTTCTTGGAGTCTCTGAGTCTGCTGCAATTTTGTTCCTTCAGTTTTGCTGCGTTGTTATAGTCCACAAATGAGAGAAATCATTTAGCACATGTCTTTCTCCACCTGGCTTATTTCACTGAGCATAATATCCTCCAGCTCCATCCATGTTGTTGCAAATGGCAGGATTTATTTCCTTCTTATGGCTGAATAGTATTCCATTTTATATATGTACCACCTCTTCTTTATCCATTCATCTACTAATGGACACTTAGGTTGCTTCCATATCTTGGCTATTGTAAATAGTGCTGCAGTAAGCATAGGGGTGCATATGACTTTTTGAATCTGAGAAGTTGTATTCTTGGGTAAATTCCAAGGAGTGGGATTCCAGGGTCAAATGTATTTCTATTTTTAGTTTTTTGAGGAACCTCCATACTGCTTTCCACAATGGTTGAATTAGCTTACATTCCCACCAGCAGTGTAGAAGGGTTCCCCTTTCTCCGCATCCTCGCCAACATTTGTTGTTCTTAGTCTTTACAATGCTGGCCATCCTTACTGGTGTGAGGTGATATTTCACTGTGGTTTTAATTTGCATTTCCTTGATGATTAGTGATGAGGAGCTTTTTTCATGTGTCTGTTGGTCATCTGAATTTCTTCTTTGGAGAACTGTCTGTTCATATACTCTGACCATTTTTTAATCGGGTTATTTGCTTTTTGGGTTTTGAGGCATGTAAGTTTTTTATATATTTTGGATGTTAACCCCTTGTCAGATATGTCATTTAGAAAAACATTCTCCCATACTGTAGGATGCCTTTTTGTTCTGTGAATGATGTCCTTGGCTGCACAGAAACTTTTTAGTTTGATGTACTCCCATGAGGTCATTTTTTATTTTGTTTCCCTTGCTCAAAGAGATGCATTCAGGAAGAAGTGGCTCATGCTTATATTCAGGAGATTTTTGTCTATGTTGTCTTCTAAGAGTTTTATGATTTCATGACTTACATTCAGGTCCTTGATACATTTCGAGTTTACTTTGTGTATGGGGTTAAACAATAATCCAGTTTCATTCTCTTGCATGTAACTGTCCAGTTTTGTGAACACCAGCTGTTGAACAGGCTGTCATTTTCCCATTGTATGTCCATGGCTCCTTTATCATATATTAATTGACCATATATGGTTGGGTGTATATCAGGGCTCTCAAGTCTGTTCCATTGGTCTATGGGTCTGTTCTTGTGCCAGTATCAAATTGTCTTCAGTACAGTGCCTTTGTAGTAGAGGTTGAAATTCAGGAACATAATACCCCCAGCTTTATTCTTCCTTCTAAGGATTGCTTTGGCTATTTGGGGTCTTTTGTGGTTCCATATGAATTTTAGAATGATTTTCTCTAGTTCGTTGAAGAATGCTGTTGGTATTTTGATAGGAATTGCACTGAATCTTTAGATTGCTTTAGGCAGGATGGCCATTTTGACAATATTAATTCTTCCTATCCATGAGCACGGGATGTGTTTCCATTTATTGGGATCTTCTTTAATTTCTCTCATGAGTGTCTTGTAGTTTTCAGAGTATAGGTCTTTCACTTCCTTGGTTAGGTTTATTCCTAGGTATTTTATTCTTTTTGATGCAACTGTGAATGGAATTCTTTTCCTGATTTCTCTCTCTTAGGTTATTGTTAGTGTATAGGAATGCCATCATTTCTGTGCATTAATTTTGTATCTCACAATTTTGCTGAATTCAGATATTAGATCTAGTACTTTTGGAGTGGATTCTTTAGGGCTTTTTATGTACAATATCATGTCATCTGCAAACAGGGACAGTTTGACTTCTTCACTGCCAATCTGGATGCCTTTTATTTCTTTGTGTTGTCTGATTGCCATGGCTAGGACCTCCAGTACTATGTTGAATAGAAGTGGGGAGAGTGGGCATCCTTGTCTTGTTCCCGATCTTAAAGGAAAAGCTTTGTGCACCTCACTGTTAAGTATAATGTTGGCTATGGGTTTGTCATCTATGGCCTTTATTATGTTGAAGTATTTTCCCTCTGTACCCACTTTGTTGAGAGTTTTTATCATGAATGGATGTTGAATTTTGTCAAATGCTTTTTCAGCATCTATGGAGATGATCACGTGGTTTTTGTCCTCCTTTTTGTTGTCGTGGTGGATGATGTTGATGGATTTTCGAATGTCGAAACATCCTTGCATCCCTGGAATAAAATTCTACTTGATCATGATGGATGATCCTTTTGATGTATTTTTGAATTTGGTTTGCTAATATTTTGTTGAGTATGTTTGCGTCTATGTTCATCAGGGATATTGGTCTGTAATTTTCTTTTTTTTTGTGGTGTCTTTGGCCAGTTTTTGTGTTATAGTGATGCTGGCCTCATAGAATGAGTTTGGAAGTTTTCCATTTTCTTCTCCTCTTTGGAAAACTTTAAGGAGGATGGGTATTAGGTCTTCAGTAAATGTTTGATAAAATTCAATGGTGAAGCCATCTGGTCCAAGGGTTTTGTTCTTAGGTAAGTTTTTGATTAGCAGTTCAATTTTGTTGCTGGTAATTGGTCTGTTGAGATTTTCTGTTTCTTTCTGGGCAGCTTTGGAAGGTTGTATTTTTCTAGAAAGTTGTCCGTTTCTTTTAGGTTATCCAGTTTGTTAGCATATAATTTTTCATAGTATTCTCTAATAGTTCTTTGTATTTCTGTGCTGTCGGTAGCGATTTTTCCTTTCTCATTTCTGATTCTGTTTATGAGAGTAGACTCTCTTTTTTTCTTGATAAGTCTGGCTACGGGTTTATCTATTTTGTTCATTTTTCTCGAAGAACCAGGTCTTGCTTTCATTCATCCCTTCTACTGTTTTATTCTTCTTGATTTTATTTATTTATGCTCTAATCTTTATTATATCCCTCCTTCTACTGACTTTGGGTCTCATTTGTTCTTCTTTTTCTAGTTTCGTTAATTGTGAGTTTAGACTGCGCATATGGGAATATTCTTCTTTCCTTAAGTAGGCCTGTATTGCAATATACTTTCCTCTTAGCATGGCCTTCACTGCGTCCCACAGATTTTGTGTTGCTGAATTATTGTTGTCATTTGTCTCCATATATTGTTTGATCTCTGTTTTTATTTGGTCATTGATCCATTGATTACTGAGGCGCATGTTATTAAGCCTCCATGTGTTTGTGGGATTTTTCATTTTCTTTGCTTATTTCTAGTTTCATACCTTTGTGGTCTGAGAAGCTGGTTGGTACAATTTCAATCTTTTTGAATTTACCAAGGCTCTTTTTGTGGCCTAGTATATGATCTATTCTTGAAAATGTTCCATGTGCACTTGACGAAAATGTGTATTCTGCTGCTTTTGGGTGTAGAGTTCTGTAGATGTCTGATATGTCCATCTGTTCTAATGTGTTGTTCAGTGCCTCTGTCTCCTTACTTATTTTCTGTCTGGTTGATCTGTCCTTCAGAGTGAGTGGTGTGTTGAAGTCTCCTAGAATGAATGCATTGCATTCTCTTTCCCCCTTTAATTCTGTTAGTATTTGTTTCACATATGTAGGTGCTCCTCTGTTGGGTGCATAGATATTTATAATGGTTATATCCTCTTGTTGAACTGACCCCTTTATCATTATGTAATGTCCTTCTTTGTCTCTTGACTTTCCTTGTTTTGAAGTTTATTTTGTCTGATGTAAGTACTGCAACTCCTGCTTTTTTCTCCCTATTAGTTGCATGAAATGTCTTTTCCATCCCTTCACTTTCAGTCTGTGTAAGTCTTTGGGTTTGAAGTGAGTCTCTTTCTTGTAGGCTGCATACAGATGAGTCTTGTTTTTTTATCCATTCAGTGACTCTGTGTCTTTTGATTGGTGCACTCAGTCCATTTACATTTAGGGTGATTATCGATAGGTATGTACTTATTGGCATTGCAGGCCTCAGATTCGTGGTTACCAAAGGTTCAAGGTTAACTTCCTTACTATCTAAGAGTCTAATTTAACTCACTTAATATGCTATTACAAGCACAATCTAAAGGTTCCTTTTTTTTTCCTCCTTTTTCTTCCTCCTCCATTCTTTTTATATTAGGTATCATATTCTGTACTGTTTGTCTCTCCCTTGATTGACTTTGAGGATAATTAATTTAATTTTGCATTTTCTTAGTAATTAGCTATTCTACTTTCTTTACTGTAGTTTTATTACCTCTGGTCACAGCTATTAAACCATAGGAACACTTCCATCTATAGCAGTCCCCCAAAAATACACTGTAGAGATGGTTTGTGGGAGGTAAATTCTCTCCCTTTTGCTTATTTGGGAATTGTTTAATCCCTCTTTCAAATTTAAATGATAATCTTGCTGGATAAAGTAATCTTGGTTCAAGGTCCTTCTGCCTCATTGCATTAAATATATCATGCCACTCCCTTCTGGCCTGTAAGGTTTCTGCTGAGAAGTCTGATGATAGCCTGATGGGTTTTCCTTTGTATGTGATCTTATTTCTCTCTCTGGCTGCTTTTAATAGTCTGTCCTTATCCTTGATCTTTGCCATTTTAATTACTATATGTCTTGATGTGGTCTTCCTTGGGTCCCTTGTGTTGGAAGATCTGCACACCTCCATGGCCTGAGAGACTATCTCCTTCCCCAGACTGGGGAGGTTTTCAGCAATCACCTCCTCAAAGACACTTTCTATTCCTTTTTCTCTTTCTCCTTCTTTTGGTACACCTATAATGCGAATATTGTTCCATTAGGATTGGTCACACAGTTCTCTCAATATTCTTTCATTCTTAGAGATCCTTTTTTTCTCTCAGTGCCTCAGCTTCTTTGTATTCCTCCTCTCTAGTTTCTATTTCATTTATTGTCTCCTCTACCGTATGCAATCTGCTTTTAATACCCTGCATTGTGCTCTTCAATGATTGGATCTCTGACCGTAATTCATTCCTGAGTTCTTGAATATCTTTCCGTACCTCCATGAGCATGTTTATGATTTTTATTTTGTATTTCCTTTCAGGGAGACTCATAAGGTCGATATCATTTAAATCTTTCTCCGGAGTTGTATTAATAATTTTACTCTGGACCAGGTTCCTTTGGCATTTCATATTTATGTATGGCGCCCTCTAGTGCCCAGAAGCTCTACTCTCTGGAGCTGCTCAGCCCCTGGAGCTATGCTGGGGATTGCAGGGGAGTGGTACTGGTGCCTAGGGGGAGGAAAGAGCTGTTTCCTGCTTCCTAACTGCTATTCCTGTCTACACTGCCTGAAACAGTGGGCAGAGCACACAGGTATAAGCCACTGTGCTTTGCATTTTTAGTTGCTGTCGACAGATATTCCCTGTGGCTGGCCTACTGCCAGGGTAGGGTTTCCCTGTTTGCAAGTCCAGTGGGGCTGGCCATGAGAAAGGCGCAGTAGTCTGCCTGCCACAGAAGGCGTTCTTGGAGCTTTGTAGGCAGCCAGGGAGCGGGAGCACCTGAGGATAGTGAAAGCTCCCAATCTGCTGGGCAGAGTGCACCCAGACAATTTTGTCTACCTGTCCTTTCTCCTGAGCAGTAAGCTCTGTGCAATCCTTGCCCCTTTAGCAGCCATCTTGCTAAGGGCTTCTTTCTTAGGAAGTGTCTCAGACTGCCTGCCTTTCTTTTGTCCCAGAGCAGCTGGATATGGATCCCTGCTTTCCACAAGCAGCTGGAATCTCAGTCTCTCCAGGAATTCTGCCTGTCTTAGCTTTCCAGCCGCCAAATTACAAGAGTTTCATGCAAGCACCATGAAATGTAGGTTTGTGCTCCCAGAGCAGATCTCCAGAGTTAGGTATTCAGCAGTCCCACATCTCCACTTCCTCCCTGCTCTGTTCCTGTTCCTCCTGCCTGGTGAGCTGGGGTGGGGGAAGGGCTTGGATCCCGCAGGACCACAGCTTTAGTATGTTACCCTTTTCTGTGAGGGCTGCTCTTGTCTCCAGGTGTATGAAGTTTGTTGCCATCCTCTTTCCTGTTGCTCTTTCAAGAATAGTTGTATTAGTTATATTTTCATATTGTATGTGGCTTTAGGAGGAAGCCTCTGTCTCAGCTCTTGTGCTGCCATCTTCAGTCCTCTCTCTCAGATCATGAGTCTTTTTATCAACAGTCTCAGAATACCAATACTGGCACAATCTCCAAAATTATGATTCCTAAAAATGATGACAGTTTTGTGCATTTCTTTTGTCTCTCATAGCTGATTTTTCCATTTTTCTTTTTTTACTTACTTGACCTATGACATTGTATTACATTTAAGTGTGCAACATAACGTATGTTTCTCTTGGTCCTTATTACTATGAATGTGTAAACTTCTGTCTCGAAATCACCTCAAACGATTCTTCTTTGTGAAGTTCTGTCATCAACTCAATTTTTAGTTACATGTATTTGTTGTGTTTCAATTTTTAGGAATTTTTAAATTAGATGTTATAATGCAATTAAACATTTACATATTTATAAAATCAAATCCTCAAAACAAAGTTTATTCAGAGAAATTTAGCTGTATAATCTTCTATTCTCTCTTATTATCTAATAGTTAACCATAAAGTTTTACTTTATCCTTTCAAATACATCTCTTTCCATATATTTGTCTGCATGCACACATACACACAGGTACACAAATCCCACTTCTCAGATAAATGACAGCATAGTAAATATCCACCTTTTTGTACCTCATATATTTTCCCTTCTCCTGGTGATTTGATGATCACATTTATGTGAAAATAGGAGAAAAATATTGATTGAAATATTGAAAACAGGGAGGACATGTAGATGAGTATTGTTTTGAGAAGTAGCACAGTGGAAAGGATGTTGGACTCCATAAATCACCATGTTTGCATCTAGGATTCACTTCAAATTTAACTAAAAATCAATTTCTCAAACTGTTAAAGGCTCATTAATCAAGTATTTTGGAAAAGGACACACTGATATTTGAACATAATTATTATAAAGTTTTATAAGTTGTAGAGTGAGCTGGCTTGAAAATATAGGTCTGAAACAACATTTTGTGTCTTACATAAAGTATCAGAGAAACTAGTCAGTCATGTAGAACACATCCCAGTAGATTCAGTAAATTAGTATATGTCCAAATCACTGACTCTACTTAGTTTCTCCAAAGATAAAGATTGAAGCAAATACTGAATTTTTGAGAAGCTTCATATCCGTTAGGTTTCATAGTGTACAACATGAAGATAATATATATTAAGAGAAGACGTGAGTTGAATCCTGGCTCACCTGTTTAGTGGCTATGTGACCTTTCGTAAATTGTTTAGTTTCTCTGAGCCTTATTTTCCTTACCTATAAAACACTGATGCTAATGACTCCTCATAGGATTGTAGGTGATGTGATTTCATATTTAAAGCACCCCCCAAAAAGCAACTGGTACAAGATCGATACTCAGTAAATACTAGCTCACTTGCTCTTTTGTGGGCAATAGAAAAAGGAAATGGTACAGAATAATGGTTAACAGCCAAGCTGAGTTCAAATGCCAGCTGTAATACATGCAAGATGTATGACAATGGGTAAGTTATTTGACCCATCTGAGCCTCAGTTTCCTCATCTGTAAATAAGCGTTAATAGGAATATCTTTTATGGAGGGTTACTATAAGAATTAAATTACGTGTAGTGTTATTTATGAGAAAGGGACATTTTCTGTTTTGTCTCGTTGCTTTCTCCCTGGTACCTATAATACTACCTGGCACCTGGTAAATTCTCCTTAAATGCTAATAAAAAAATAAATGAGTTATACATATGCATCTTGTATATCGTATGGTGAAAGGATCTTCATAGAAGTTTCAAGTGTACAGTGTTGCTGTTTTTCACACCTAAGCGTTCTCTCATTGTGCATTTAGTCTCAGTCCTTCTTCTCTCCAGGTTTTATTAAATGATAGATGTTCTCACTGCCATTACAGTCTCCAAGGTCCTGGCCTTTCCTGAACTGGGCTTTATATGCGTTGAGGCAGTAACTACAGCCTTACTACTCTACTGCTCAATTCTTTCCTCAAGAGAGACTGCTTCAAAAGTCTGGGTCTGCAGAATCTTGAAGCCATTCAAATCCATTACAAAGACCTGTAGGGTATTTCCTGATAACATATCATGGGCTTTGGTGATTGTTTCTAAAAAGGCAATAGACTTGTAAGCATAGTATGTGTCATGAATATTGGAAGTATATTAAATATATTACCACTTCTCTGGAGACTCTCTTGACAATAATGTGGATTGCTGAGGGAATAGAAATCAATTCTTAAAGTGTTTCTGATATCAAAGGTGACCCCTGGGCTTCAAGAAAAGGGTTCAAAGTAAGACTGGCTTGTTTGATTGAGATAGTCATAAGATCAACACTGCCAAGGTAGGCCACTCTTTCTTTTACTACCCGTGCTGCGAAGGAGTGATGAAAGCCTGGTTCATACAGCTAGTGTGCTCAGATAAGGGCCTTAGCGGAACTGAGATCCAGCAATACACAGCTGTTAGCCAGCTGCTTCGGAAACCCATCGTGAATACTTAAGCCTTTAGGCCTGTCTTTGTGTTCTGTTCTCTTAACGTAAAATGTCCTTGCTTTAGTTCCATATTAAATCCTCCTCACCTACACATGCTTCAATACTCAGCTCAAATAAATCCCTTTCTGACTTGCAGAGTTTTTCTCAAGTCATTTTTTTTCTCCCTTTCTTACAGCAAAGTTTTGATTTCATCTAAGGTTAATTTTTTTCAAGTGTGACTCTTTTTACCATAAATCCTTAGGGAAAGGGACATAACTTACTTATTTTGTGCCCCCCACCTTGCTGAGCCCAGTGTCAAACCAATTTTGCTATTTTTTTTTTCAACTGTCATACTTTGATCTCAGTAGTGCCTGCAAAAAGTTACTCTAAAGGCAATAATACTAACTGAATGGAAAAAAATTTTTAAAACATAAATTAGAGATCTGGAAATTATTCAGATAAATACAATGCACAAGGATGGCCACATGTCATCCACAGTGAGAGTTCAATAAATGGCAGCTTACCACAGCAACCTGGCCCATCGGAAACACCACTTTATTCGTTTACTTCAGCTGAGGACCTACTATGCGTCGGGCTAGAACCATAAAATGTTTACATTCTACTGGGGGGAATACCCCATACTGAGGTCCAAAAATGTGGCAGCATTTAGAAAAAAATATCATTATGTGATTAAAGTCTGTATATTAATGAAGTGAGGAAAAGTGAGATATTTTAAAAAGCATCAAGGAGAAGGTGAATCTGGAGCTGGGTTTTGTCAGCTAAATACGTATCATCCAAGCCAACAGCAAAGGGGAAATTTGGGTCATCTTGGCTAAATTCAATGACTATGTAGTCCACATAATAAGTTTAATTGTAATTCGATAGTAGTCCAGATGCTGAAAACACCAGTTTAGTCATCAGCCCAGCTGTTCCATAATACGGTACAAAAAGGCACTAAGAAGATAGACACCATAGACGAGGCACTGAAGACACAACCCTTGGACCTTCCTTATGAATTCTGAAGTGGGAAGAAGGTAGCTACCAAGTTTTCCTTTCAGTTTGGTATAATTTCACTTATCACTCTGGGCCAAGGTTCTCTTGGGTACAGTCTCACTCAGATAATGGTGATCAAGTTTAAGAGACACTGTCCATGGCAGAACATGTGAATTTCTGATTAAGGCTGAAATCTATATGAAATACAGTTGTTTCTAGCATCATTTGAGGCTGCATTTTCTGCCATTTATCATAAACTACAAAATGAATGAAGAAATAGAGTATTTGACCAGCAGGCAAAAAGTCATAGGTTCTACATTAGCATCCACCTAGCCATGTGATCATAAAGCCTTTGCTTCATTTTCTAAGGTCCAATATTGTTTTTATTAAAACTATGATATTGCAATATGCCCTGCCTACCACGCACAGGGTTATAGTGAAAACTGAATGAAATATTGTAGGTAGTGGTTTGGCAAACATTTGAAAAATAGAAGAAATGTAAACGTCATTATATTTGTGGTCATGTTGGTGGCAATATTAATACAAGTGCTTATTATAAAATGTAAAAGCTTGAAGTCCTACAGGAATTAAATATGGAAAAAGAAACTTGTATTTGTGTATTTAGAAAATACATCCTATCATTTGCTGATCCTACAAATGACAGCTGAAAACCTCTGGTCAAAAGATATAGGGAAAGAATTCTGAAACACAGTTTAATGAAATCTACAACACATTCCTTTTGTCAGAACTGCATAGCTAATGCCCTATTTTATTCTCAGGAAACATTTTTAAAAGCTGGAGGCTGTTAGTTAGCAACAGATGTAGACATTTATAAACAAGGACCATCTTAAGTGAATTATTTTTCACAAATTAAACAAAGGATCACAAAGCATAGTTCCAAGTGTTTGCAGTCAGCACTCAGATATACACTCTGCAGGAACACCATTCATTAGATGCACTGCCTATGGACCGAAAGGTAATCAGAACAACAGTCATCACTACAGAGACGGCTGCCTTGCACTTGCCCACATGCTACCGTATAGACAGACTGGTGTTAAATGTTTTCTGAGGGCCATAAAACATTCTCTGAAAGTAAACTGTACCCTACGGGAAGTAAACTTTCAATGCACCAAATTCCACTTAGTGCCCTGCAGACAGGAGTTTTGCGAAGAATATTCTGAAAAAGGTAACTCATCTTTTAAAGGTGAGTGCTTTATCACAGAAGCCCAGGAACGGGAAATCGGGCCTTCATCCTCTCAGGCCATCATGGTGTATAGCTCTAAGAATGATGACTATTATTAAAATTTTAAAGACCCACAGAAATGGTTACTCTAAAGCCTTTCTTGGAAGTAAATTTCTATCCTAAAGACATTTTTAAAATTATTCCATATGTTTAACCTAAGTCTTTCACAGCATAACGCTGGCTTCATGTCACTGTTTCAGTGAAGATATTCATTCATTCTTGCATTCATTCACTCATCCTTTCTACAGCCAACAAATATGCATTGAATGCCTACCATGGTAAAGGTCACTGGTACTAGCATAAGATTTGGGGGAATGAGAGTGTACTCTACCCCCTGATAGGCAACAACTTTTCTCCCTTTATTGAGATCACTATTTAGACAATCTATGGAAACAGCTGTCAATCTGCAGAAAATATGGAGAACAAAAGAACATGTTGAACGGCCCCAAGAATAGTAATCAACATATTTAGGCTGTGAGAAACTGTACAGGTCAAAAGCTCTAGGTTCTTCAGAGCTAAACCTGAAGGAAAAGCAAGCAATGCAGGGTAACTTCTTGGTTCGCAGAAACCTAAAGGACTACCTAGGTTTATAATGAACAGGCAAGACTAAAGTGTCTGGGAATACACATTAAATGACAAAACTATTAAAGTATAAGGACATTACTGCTATAAAGTCAGGACAACAGTTACTGGGGGAAGAGGAAGGGTGGCCAGCACCCTTTCTTCTTTACCAGCTGGTTACAAGAGTGCCCACCTTTGGATGATTCATTAAGCTGGACAATGGTTTTGCGTGGTTTTCTGCTCTGTGTTTCGTTTTTCAAGAAGCACTGATCAGCATGGAACAACTAGAACTCCTACACATGGGCGGTGGGAATGCAAAATTGCACAGCTATTTCGGAAAACAGTTCGGCAGTTTCTTGTAAAATCATACTATGCCTCCTATGAGATTCAGTAATACCACTCTCAGTCGTGTGCCCAGGAGACATGAAACTACACTACGACCTGAGCCCGGAAGCTGCATGTTTATAGTGACTTTACACTCACCAAGAACCAGCAGAAATTCATCAGCAAGTAAATGAGTGAGCCAACAGTGGAACGTCTACACAATGGACGCCTACCAAGCAATGGAAGGGAATGAACTGATAAACTCCTAAGTGAAGGAAGCCAGACACAAAAAAGTTAAATACTTGTAACTTAAATTCTAAGACTTTCTGAAAAAAGGCAAAACCATAGGGAGAGAAATCAGATCAGTGATTGCCAGGGGCCTGGGTAGGGAGTGGGAACTGACAACAAAAGGGAATGAGGGAACTTTTCATGGGCAGAGAAATATTCTCAATCTCACGAATTTCATGATGTTATATGCTTGTTAAAAACCAATCAAACTATGTACTTAAAAATGTCGATTTTCTACAAACCTGACCAAAAAAGCCTTTATTATTAAGAGTAAGAATAAATTTAGTTTCCAATTTTAAAGTAAAACTTACACTTCCATACGCTGAATTTATTTTTTCTTCAGAGAAAACGTATGCTAGGGTAGGGATAGTAACACATTAGGAGTTGTAATAGGTAAATGAAAAAGGTATTTAGAAAAGAGACTATATCACCAGGGGTTTTGCCATGGACTATTTCTTCAGAGAAATTAAAAGTAGAAACAGCTGTGGTTGTCATAAAGTTCTGTCTGTTCAATCTTAAGTCCTAAAGCAGGACAACATCAGAGCCCAGAGCAATAACGGTCATGCCCATCGCAGGTTATCTCAGCCAGTCAAGTTCCTCAAGATTCGACTTTGACTGTCCTCAACAGAAATATTTCACGTGGGCTGGGCAGTTCTCTAATCTTGGCTTCTCCTGAGTCAAGTAACCAAAATAAACAGGGTGAAGCCCAGTCCCGCTGTGATCACAATGGGGAGGGGAAGGCAGCCCATTCCAAGCCCTCAGCCTGAAAGCCTGGTTGTCTGAACTTCAAGAAGGCCCGTGCACAACGGCGTGACTGTGGCTTCACGCAGGAAACACATTTCAGCTTAAATATGCCATCTTCTAAAAACCATAAAAGTACTATGAAACTATAATGTAATTCAACTTCCTCCTTTTACAAATGAGCAAATTGAGATCCCGGAAGGTCCAGTTACTTAACCCGAGTTACTAAGCTAGTTTGAAGTGGAGCAACCCCAGAAACCCCATTTAATAGGACAATAGGACAATGCTCTTTGCAATGAAACAGGACCTATTCTCTGTGACTGTGTTAATATTGTTTTCACTACCAGGGGTGAATAACAGGCAATAAAACCTCCACACTTCCCTCTCAACAACCTATAGCTTTGCTAGGAATTTAAGAAACTTGTGACAATACCATCTTGTCTTATGCAGAAACAGAAGTACACAGATATGAAGGAATACTCAGCATTAGGTTGAAGTTGCTCAGGGAGCTGAAAATGGCCTCGTTTCTTTCTCTCTTCTATGTACTGGGCTTTACCTCCCTCTGCTTTGTTCAAAAGAAAGCTCGCACACTAGATCACTAAGATATAAACTTCTGACGTCAATGTATGATCCACATTACATCAACGAGGCACTTTAAGAGATGCCATTTAAAATTTTTTCTTCCATCTGTTGTCATTTGGAGAAAATGTATCATTTGACCAATGTTTCTCTGCCATGTTTAACTTCTGGTGGATTTTCTCAGAGGAGCAGGTGAGAGGCCTCCATTTTTACAAAAAGTCTCAGCCAGAAATATTGCTGATAGTGAAAAAAAAATAGCAGCCCCAAATCAACAGAAAATTACCCTCTGCATTTATCAGGAGGAACAAGGCACTAGGGAGAGCCAGCCTCTGCGACAGCTTAAAGTTGACGAATGGTCTGAGATGGGAACAAAAGCAGAGAGGAGCAGAAGGGGCTCTGTGCTGTTGACTGTCTAAAGGTCAACTGACAGCTTTTTCTTGTCTTGTTATGTTTTACTCTTTCTAAAGATGTAGAGAAAATGTTCTTTTAATGTACTGAACAGATACAGAGGCAGAAGGGAATACATGGGTAGAACAGTTAAGGGCATATTATCCTGTTCAACACATACTTCTATGCCAGGTGCCTACAGCTTCCAAATGGGCAGCAGAAAATGAACCCTACGATCCCATATAGTCTGAGCGATAATGTGAACAGCAACCAGTGAGCGAGTTAAGCAGTAAAACCATCTCCATTTATGTCTCCTTGAAGTTCAGCGGGCATCAAACTGCACTTAAGCATAGCAATCAACTGTGAGAGGAGAAATCCCCGTTACAGTAAGCAGAGAAATAGCTTCAAGGCAGCCAGTAACAGTGCAGGGAGAGGTCAAAACAGGTGCAGAGAAATCCTGGAGGTAGAGAGTGAAAGCATGGACTCCACTTGGGTGATTTTTAAACATCTTAGTCTATTATGGATGACAAAGCTTAATTGTTCTCCATTACTTAAATTTGCACTGCGTAAATATACACACACGCACAGCCCGTAGAACATTTCAAGGCTGCAGAGAAACGAGAATTGATTTCTGATGATGTTGCTTTGGGTGTGATGTGGTTTGCTAACTGAAGATTATAAGATATGTCTGCCTGGTGGTGAGTCTACCAGATTGATTTTAAAGTTTCAAACATAATGCAACATAGAGCTACCACACAATAAGCACATGTATTACTATTACTAGTGTCACTATGCAATCATTAGTTTAATCTGGCTTGATTCACATCTTTGCATGATAACACACCACAAACAGACAGGAAGTTTGGCTGTCTTGAATTTGGACAAATTTCCCTTCATTTACAGGTAAGTTATAAATGTGTGGTTTGGTTCACATGTGCATAAGGCTTCTCTATCTGGATTCTACATTTTTTGAGGACACATGCTGTGTCATGTGTTAACTGTGGACACAATAAAATGGTGATTGTCTAGTAAGAATAACTTTCAGCAATACCTACATATTGATTAGGTTATTTCCCAAATGCATGTGAGGATCATGCATGTTTTGCATGAAATCAGCACTCCATAAAGTTGTTTATTTATTCTCAAGTCTGCTTTTTAAAAAATCTTTGTTATTCTATCTGAACATACACTACTTGGTTTTAGACAGTGTTCCTGGACATGCTGCTCCAGGTGAATCTAACACATGCACAAACACTTCATTCATTCAAGGTAGAGTAATGAGGCTGGCGGTCCAAACACAAACTATCTCTCTAAAGGAGCGACGAGAGTGCCAAGCACAGTCCACACGGTTAACCTTAGCTGCTAACAGTTCAAGGAAACAGGTAAAGGGAGGGCGGAGACAGTTACGGAAATACGGAGGAGGGAGTAGGTCCCAAAGCTAATCCCAAATAAAATATGCCCAGCCACATACACCACATAGACAATGGGTTAAACAATCATTATGACATCTGGAAGGTATATTTGATTTTTATCACCGGATAATAAGACAAAGAAGGGGCAGGCCTAAGGATACCACCACCTGCTTCTAAGAACCACCTTTTGGAAATGCTCCTCATCTATGAAGAAGGCATAATTTGAAAGTACTCTTTTTCTTCTCTGCATTTACATTAAAAAGTAAATGGTCTGAATCAAGTTTGTCACAGCGGACTAATGCACCCTCAGTGTGGGCAATTTCTGATTTATGAGCTTAGAGCTGATAATGTAACCTCCCGTTACATCTCTCTCTCTCTTTTTTTTATTTCCCAAATTTTGGACCACCACTGATCATGATACTTTAATCAGAGCTTGAGAGGAAAGAGATTATGGATGAAGGTTTGGTGGCAACTGACATAAAAGAGAACCACCCATTCAAACATCTTTATAGATTTTTATCGCCTAAGGGATCCCATCACTCATTATCACAGATAATCACAGATGTTCAGGTTTGCCTTGTGCCTTTAAGCCACGAGGCCCATCACCTAGCTGAAACTGCATAAAATCAAGTTAGGGACTAATTTTCTGGAATCACTCGTTCTGACACCTGAACTCTACTTCCCACAGGCACCTAACTGTCCCAGCTTCTAACTTTCCCCTCCAATGTCTGCCTCATCCCTGAATCTGAGACTCAGAATCTCCCTAACTATTGTTTAGATGGTTCCACAGCTACATTGCCCTCAAACATACAAGGAAAATATTTCATCCGTGCAGCACAGGCTTCAGCATCTCATGCTTCTGTATTCCAAGTCCATAAAGGAGGAATTAGATCCAGCATATATAAATTTAGATTGATTAGATATATATATAAATTTGCCCATGAACTCGCAGTGTAGTGCTTCACTGAGAACCTGAACCCACTTGTTCTCACTTAGGCATGGGCCCAGCCTTCCTGTTCCATGTATTGTGAAATTCAGAACTTCTTACCTTTGTAGACATAGAGACAGAGCAGAATTAGTAATAGTTTCAAAAATTAATCCTACTTTGCAGCATCTCAGACCATTGCCTATTATATCCAGCACACCATCTCTGAGAGGGGCCTTGCTATACTTTCTACTATGAATTTATTACCAGAGGTTGTGTTTCTCTCTTTAAAGGTATAGGAGCTTTTGTCTGTGAGGTTCAATTACCAGCCCTGTTGTGTTTTCCCTTTTATTTCGTCCACCAGGGATCTTAGAGCTAAATTAAATGCTCACTCTCAGAAAATATACTGAGCTATGCAAGTATGATAACTTGCCACATTCCCCTTTCATGGGCTTTATTTTTTGTTTTTATTTTATCAGTCTTAATGTAAACCTACCTTTCACTGTAAGCTGCTCAAATCCTTTGACAAGGTAGGTTACTAACATTATTTTTGAAAGTAAACTCATCCCAGGAAACAATACTTGAAATAAGTCTACATCTTGGATATCATTACACACAAAATGAACTGGCAGACCCAGGAAAATAAAGGAGAAAATTATGAATATGAAAGTTTTAAATTCAATACAGTTATTTGCATTATAGAAATTACTTATGTGAACAGTTAGATGTCAACCACATTTAAGGATGAGGCACTAAAGACATGTTCTTAATGTTCATGTCTTAAAACTTAGAGTTCAGTTCTTAAAACTAAAAATTTAACAAAGACTTAAATTACAGTAACTGGATTGTTTAAATAAGCATAACTAGAATTATTTTACAAACCAAAGTTTAAATGTGAAAGGCTATCAGAAATGATTTAGTAGGTCTACTTACATTATTTGATAACAACCTTACTGTCATAAAAGCTTTTCTCCCCATCTTTTGCTGATTTGCATTAGTTGTCTGGATGTAACTGGACTGGACTTTTTCGGTTTCAATGAAGCTTTACGTAAGAAAACTAATTATATGGGGGGGAGTGTCTTCACAAAAGCAGTATGTAAAACTAATCACTATTTCTTTTATATATAATTATCTTCTCTTTCAGCCTAGGATGTAGTTTTGGCTTTTGCGTAACTCAAATAGGTATAGGATTGTCATTTGATTTACAGCAGATGACATGGCATCATATGAAAATAATTTACTGTG